>JAEMPF020015256.1:0-12867 GCA_022496165.2 Catalaphyllia jardinei | reverse complement strand
CATAATTAGGTATCCATCAACATTGTATAGGTTTTGACATGTTCATAACAACGCCTTTAACATCAGCATTGGCGAACATTAATTTTGAACCGATTCTGTCCCACATATTGGAAGCTATAGGGGACGCTATTTTAGACCTTTTTAGGCAATTTTGTCGCATAAAAGGATTGAAAACGTTTAAGTTGTTGGTCCAGTCATAATGCTCTAAGATCAGAACCAACAATCAATTTTAATTGACTAAAAAGTCGTGATCTATCTTTGCAGGTGTGAGGCAAAAATGCAGAAGCAATTGAAGTGCTCTCCTGCCTGTGAGAGTTCCTCTGAGAGTTCCAGTAAGACTCTCTGTGCTTGCGCTTCTAACTGTGCTCCGTGTGTTTCCGGCACAGCAGTCAATAAGGATGGAAAGGATGTCCCCCGTTCCCCTTCAGAGACGGACAAGACTTTAATGGACAAGACTTTAACGGACAAGACTTTAACTTCATAGAAATGTTGAATTGAATCATTCAGCAAACAAGTGATGAGAAAAAGAAACTCGTCAATGCGATGAACACTGAAAATCTATTCAGATGGAAGAGTTTGATGATCTCGGTCTTAGAGAATGGATTAATAAATGCAGAAAATTGTAAACTGCTGGGATACACTATCTTGATTTACCAATGTACCGGTCTTTAGTTAGGAGATTGCATCTGGGATTAAGCTCAATGTCTCATGAAGCAAAGGGCATTCAGTTATTTCCAGTGGTCGATCATTTGTTGAATGTTTTTTCTGATAGTATTACGCCAAGATGACGCTATAATAAAAACTTTAATATTACCGAAGTCTTTAAAATGCTAACGTTAAAACAATAAAACAATTTATTGTCTTCATGTGAAAGTGGCAATTTCACGAAGCTATTTGAATACGATTTAGAACGTCGAGAGAAATATTTAATTCCATTCCGTTCGGTCTCCCGGCGGTCAAACTTGCTTTAGAACAAGGAAAACTCGGGTTACATGATTTTAAAACGAGGGGAATGTTACATTGCTTTCTGTTCCACTTGGTTAACACGCTTTAGAACGAGGGATATATATTGTATATTGCTTTCCGTTTCACACGTGCAACATGCTTTCGAGCAAGGTAAGTATACATCAGTGTATAAAAAATTGCTTTCCACTCCGGTTTCCACTCCACTTGCGCAACATGATTTTAGAACAGACGAAAGGTTACAAGTTGAACAATGCAAATGATACAATGCTGTCTTCTCCACTCAGAAAACACGCTTTAGAACGAGGTAAACAAATACAGTTCTTTCCGTTTCGCATGGGCGACATGGTTTGCCGACGAGGTAAACATATAGGTGCTTTCTGTTCCACACTAGGGCAACACGCTTTAATAGAACGAGGGAAGTATATATTGCTTTCCACTTGGGTAACACTGGTCAGTAATTATCGATCACGATTTTAGAACGAGGAAATGACATTGTCTTGCGTTAGTTCCACTTGCCAAAATCGCCAAATTCGCCAACACGTTAGACTCATCTCTGGTGATGTAATTTGCATAAAAATCGAAAAAATCGTCAAATTCACCAACATGTCAAACCCATCTGTGTTGATCTAATTTGCATAAAAATCATCAGATTGACTGGCTAAATTTTGTCAAATCTGCCAATTTCGTCACTGCCTGCATTTCTGGACATAAGTGCCAAAATCAGCCCACCACTGAAGGAGTTCTTTGTAAAATACTGAATTAATATTGTATTCATTGAAGTCATAATTGCACCTGAATAGGAAAATTCCACCACGGTCTTTGAGGAGGTGATTAACAAAAGCCTGCCACGGAGATGAACGTTCGACAAAAAGCCGGCCGAGCCAAGCTAATCTCAGTGATTTAATTGAGGTTTCCAAGTCCATTAAGTTCAGACCTCCGTACTTTAAGTCACTAATTACTGCTGGTCGAGCAACTTTATCGGGTCCCTTCCACAAAAAGTTATAAATGATAGTGTTAAGTTCTTTAATAAAATCCTCTGGAGTAGGCAGATCTGAAAAAATATCGATAACATTTTTGGAATTAAAAAAGATTTAATAATAGTAATTTTACCAAAAAGTGACAGGCCTCGGCAACTCCATAATCGCGTCTGCGTTTGAATATCTTTCAATTTGTCATAGAAGTTTGTTTGTAGTTGAACAGTTGTATTATAAGTGAAAACAATCCCAAGGGCTTTAACACTCCCACGCCATGTCAACCCCAAAGGCGTCGCTGTGCTATCTCTTGAAGAGCTAATCCACATGGCTTCAGTTTTAGTGTAGTTTACTTTTAAACCAGAACAGAATCGAAATTGATCGAGCAAATGAAAAACAAGTTGTGCACAGGCAGCATCGGGCACAAAACACTAAGATCATCAGCATATTGAATTAACTTAAACTCTTCCTTTCCGATTTTAAGGCCCTGAATATCCGTATTGGTTTGGATCACGATTGCTAAAATTTCGGCAGCAATGATAAATAAGTAAGGGGATAAAGGATCGCCTTGTCTTACTCCTCTTTGTACTTCAAAATACTGGGAACATAGACCGTTATTCAAAACACAGCTAGATATATTTATATTTAAAAACACAGCTAGATATATTTGTATAAAATGTTTCTATCCATCTAATAAGATTCAGGCATTTTAGCATAAAGTTCCAATCAAGACTATCAAATGCTTTCTCAAAATCAATAAAAAGTACTATACCGGGTACATTTTGCTCTTTTGTATAGTCCATTACATTGCCCCTGTTGGTCAAAGGTTTTTCTTGTCTTCCAGAAATTCCACTTTTGTCTTCTTTAAGGTCCTGGCTTCAATGTTTTCACTGTCCAAAGGCAATTGTCGTCCTTTTCCTAGTACATTTTATGACCTCAATAAGGAGTGATAGGTAGCATAGACGAACAAATTAATTTGAGAACACCACTGCAAAATAGCGTGTAAACAAAACTGCTAATGAGGCACTTGTAATAAGAGCTACCGGAGAAGGCTGTTTCGCACATAAAATGAGGATTATGAAACCTAACTGTATTACTAACTAGAGTATTATAAAGAAACCTTTTTTCCCTAAATAACTTTCATTTTCTTGAAGTATTAGATTTTATTTTGCTTTGCTTGAAAAATCAAAATTCAACAAAAGTAGCACTCTCAAGGTATTATGAAACCTTAATCAAAAATAAAATGAAGTGAAATTAAGGGCCCATTAACTGATCTTTTTAAGTCATTGCCATGGAAAATATATTCTCATATAATCTTGCCATTTTTAGTTTGTTTAGAGTTATTTCATGTGTTTTAACTTTTCCATGATCAGTAACACAAGTGATGATGCAATCAGGCCACGCCCATGGTCATGTGACTCATTCTGGCTTCCAAGCATATTACTTTATCAATATTTTTTCCTTTTATTTAATATTTTAACTTAAATATTAATCACTCTATGCATAGATTTTGTTTCATTTCTAAAAGTCAGATTTTAAGAGAATTTCAAAATATTGAAAAATTTGTAATTTTCCAGAAAAAATATGATTTCAAGAATGAAATGCGTAGCTATGTTCCCAACATTGGCTTAAATTTTAACTCAATGCAAAAAAGTTAGATTTAATGAAAACAAGAACCGCGGCGCGGTTGTAAGTGACCTTTAAAAATCACAGTTACTCACATTGTCAAACTCCGAGCAATGTGAAATACAAAGGAAAAGATGCAAGGGAAGGCTAACTTTGTCGCACAATAGATGTAGTGCTTATAACTCCGAACTCCGATGAAAGCTAAAACCACCAAGTGCGTTAGGATATCTTATTACGGCTAATTTTAGAACTCCTAAGGGTTTCCCCCCTGCAAGTTATTGTTTACCCGAGCAAATACTTAATTTTCCTTTAAATCTCTTCACTCACTTCGATGAAAAAGCCCACGAATCCACTTGAACTGCGTAATCACACAAGAAATACTCCCAAATTTGGAAATAAATTAATTACTGATACTTATGGCGAAATAAACTTGCAAAGTAAGCAGGATATTACTTGTCACGTAGCAAAAGTGAAACTTGCAACGTCAGCGCGTTATGTGGCTGATGTAATACCTCTTTTAGCGTATGTAATATTCCCTTCGAATCCAACACCTCGATAAAGCCAAAAAAATGTATTTTACACACAGTAAAAAAAAAGTAATTGCCCGAACATCTACCTTCACATTTCGTGTCTGCAAACAGTCTTTGTTGATTAGCTGATGACTATAGACACGTAATCAACTGATCAATCTGTAGCACAACAACGGACAACGACTACACATGAACTGTTTACCCCTTGTAGCTGATTGCACCATAAGCTGTAGTTGTTGTGAAATCTTCAATGACGTAATGATCTTAATCTGGAACTTTTTCTAGGATATGTCTGGGCATGAACGATACAAAAAATTCGTTACCAAGGCTATAAACAACAGCTTTCTCTCTTCAAAGTCACGAATAAAGTGGTACTATGTCGAAAATCGCACGTTTCCTATTTTAGCCATTTTGAAACATAAAAAAGTGGACTGCATGGGAAGAAAAATGCCAGTTTGTATCAGAAATGTTTGATTTTTTGCAGTAAGGTTCTACTAAATGTACTCCACAATATAAGCTCTACAGTTCTGTTGCAACATACTGGGTTTCAGACCTCCCCCATATTAAAAGCTTTTCTGACCACCTTTGGCGTTCCATTTTGATATTTGCTAACAGCACTTCTTATGCATGATCCATCAAGCCTATAACTATGTTAGCTCGACTTTGTGGCCTTGTTTAGCATTCCCAAGCTGAAAATCACCAACATATTGAAATCAAGTGGGTGGGGACTGGAAAAGAGTGAATTGCCATGGCAATGGAACCTTTTATAGCCATATGTGTGTTTCCTATATAGAACTATTAGTCTGCCAAGTTTAAATGATTTGCACTACAAATTGGCCAAGATAGCTCTATTTATATACTCAATATAATATTGGGTTAAGTGTATGACATCATCAGTTATCTCACTTGCATATTTTACCCATTTTCCAAGCTTAAATATCTCCGGAACTAATGCAGATATTTGCAAACGGTAAACGGCGTTTTGATTCTTTCATGGAATTCTATGTAATACACTGAAACAAACAAAGGGTAAAAATTTGATCATAGTACCACTTTAAATTTAATCGGTTTTCTTTACGAGTAAGGAGCTAGCAAAGTAGTCCCGCAAGGCACACAATTCAAGAGTTACGCTGTCCACGGTTATTTTTAGTACAGTGGTTATTTCCCTAACAATGACGTAATCCTTGCACGTTCTGACACGTTCTTTTGCTTTGAATGGAACACTTCGATAAAACCAAAAAAAAAACTTATTTCACACACAATAAAGAAAACAATATGTGTAACATTTTCGTGTATGAATATTTCAAAAGCTTTTGGCGGATAAGCATTACAGGCTGCGTGAAAGAACAATAGCTGTGCACGTGCGTTATAAATCTTTGTACATTTCTTTGTCGTCCTGTGCAAAACACGAACGTGAAATGTCCAAGTTCTGCGTCTTCTACAGAACGTGGACGACGACGGCTAATTTTTCGTATTTCCATTTGGAATTGAACGCCGTCGTGGCATATTTAGCTTAAGCACAATTTTAGAGCCATTGACGAACCTAAGAGATCTAGACAATCGCGAATTTCTTTTTTTTTACTTGGCGCCGTAGACGGCGTCGCCGTCGTCGTTGCTTAAGCTCCCTAATGCTACCACGGAGGTTGCTTGTATCACTTCATTTAAACAATCCACCTTCTGCTAACTGTTATTTAGATTTTTTGCTAAATTTCAAAACAATATTGTACATCATTATGTATAGCTGAATTTCTGGTAATTCCTATTTGCTTTGTTCCAGAAAAGGAGTTTTATTCTTAGCTTCAGTTGTTGCATTTTTAAGATTGCTTACTGGACCTGCACCCTTCTCCGTTGCCGCCTGAACTCGAAATGAATAAGTTGCAGACTGTCTGAGTCCATTTAAAACTACTTTCAGAAGGGATCCAGGCACTTCCTTTTCGCCCGTCACTTTCTCGAACGTGTAAAATATTACGTACTTTGTAATGATACCATGTCTAGAATATTCAGGTACCGGCTGCCATTCCACCACGACACTGGTACTGTTCAGCATAGTAACAAGCGTTAATACAGGAGCCTTAGACGGCACTGCAATATGCAAACAAATTAAGCTTTTGTTAATAAAGTACAAGTAGGTTTAATTTTAGTTGGCCGACCAATGATGTCTTAAGATTATTTAAGTACGTTCGACAGATACCTGTTTCTTGTGCCCCACTTTGGTTTGAATTCCAAGTACAGGTGCTAAGGTGAAAATGCTGTCCTTTTACGACACTCGATGTAACAACAACAACAACAACAATAATAATAATAATAATAGTTTATCACAGCTAATCACCCACATAGAGCAAACAAAAACTAACAACAATCCATTGACGACAAAAATACATGAGAAATTGTGAAAGGAGGTAGAAGAAGTTATCCCTTTCTAGTCCACCTCCTTGACTTATATAGCAAAAAAATCCTAATTTCTTATCTGTAAATTCAAAATTATATCCAATTGAGTATACTTGTATAATAAAAGTTCAAAATAGTAATTAATATAAATCGTGTTTTAAGAAAATTCATTAATTAGCTTATTTCTAAAAGATCTTAAGTCTTTTGCTTCAGCGGTCTCTTTTCTTAAATTGTTCCATAAATTAACAATGCGAAGAAAGAAAGAGTGTTTATAGCAATTTAACTTAGCAGATTTCGTCTTAAGCTTGAAGCGATGGTTGGATCTCAGCGGTCTATATTTGTCCGCAAAGCTGAAGAATTCGTGTGGATTCAAACAATTCAGTCCATTTATTGTCTTGTAGCATTCAATGAGTGATGATAACGTTTTCCAATGACAGGACATGGTTGGTACGTGAATACAGAATCGTGGTATATACATGTAAGTCAATGAAAACTTCATTACGTCGAAACCATATGATTATTGTCTCGAAATTGTGAAGTTGCAAGCAATTACGGGGACCATTTTTGTTAACTGAAAAATAAGGGGATTATCCGAACGATCGAGAACAACACGCCTGTTGATAATGCTTCACCTAATTGGACTTCGCACAAGCAGACCTCTACTCTCAGTTCAGTATTATCTTATGCAAATTTTATTCTTTTACTATTGTACCATCTTCATTTACTTGTAGGACGGATATGAATGGTTACACATTCAAAATTTTCTACTTCAGTTACACCTCAAGGTGGCCGAACACAGTTTTCGCGCGCACTCTTGCTAACGCAATTCAGCGCACGCACAAGTATTGCATAAAAACAAACATGGCATCAATACAGCGATCATTTTATTTGTTCAATGTCCTCGCTATCTGTACTATTTTTCTTCACAAATGAACACAAAGTATTGATATTTTTACTGTTTTATTACAAAGGTATGTTAGAAAAAGGAACGATGCAAAGAACTCAGCTCAGCTTTTTCCTTGTTGCTAAAAGAACCCAGTTAAATGCAGCGCATGCGTAGTAAGTCGAAAAACTGCGAATGAGTGAAAAATTGACTTCTCGGAGAAACGCCTATTTCTCGAAAACCACTCATTAGAATTTCACGTTATTTGGCACGAAAATACTTGAGGAAAGAAGTAACTGGAGGATTGAAAAAAAATTGAACATTCAAGATATACCAGTGAAACTTCAACGAGGGATTTTTAGTGAGTGAGAATCGTTACAAGCTTGTTGCATGCAAATCATAAAGAAAATCTAATGACTATTAAATATTTAATGACTATTTAATCATGTTGCCATGGCAACAACACATACGGCAGCTTAATTATCAAAACGTTGAAGTTTGTGTTGTTAACTTGCTTGCTGCCATTTTTGGCGACCAAAGGATCGAGGGTTTTAGAGATTGGTAAATGAAAGAGAGGTATCAAAACTGTGTTCGGCCACCATATCAATCATCTAAACTCTGCACCTGTGACAAACACAGGCTTTCTTTACTAGGTGATTTATGCTAACTACCTCACAAATGTGATACGCTTCCGTTTACTTAGCCAACTCACTGCCTTGATCTGTGCTGACAGTGATAGGAACACTGGTTGTACCATCGCCTTTCACAGTTGCAGCTGACATCTGGATGCTGTATTTCGCATACCTTTTAAGACCTGTTAACTCAACACTACGTTTGGGTGAATCAACCCGTTTCGACATCTCCACACCTTCTTGCGTCTTCTTGTAAATTACCGTATAATAGCGGATATTACCGCGTTGTTTATTGGCTGGTACTTCATCCCATGTGACTAAAATGCTGGTCGAGCTCGTGTTATGTCCTCTCACATTTTGAGGAGCAGCACTGGGCACTAAACACAACAATTGATAATATGAGAGTAACATTGATGAAAAATACAAACAAAGCAAGAGTTACAAATAACGTTCAAGAAGAACTCAGGCCTTAAGGGAAAGAAAAAATATTTTCTTGCAAAGTTTCGGATGAACAGATACCATCCACAAGTATCTTAAAATTGGTAAATTTTCAAAATGAGCAGGTGTCGATTAATTCTCTTTCAAATTCGTTAACAGTGAGCACGAGCATAAAGCGATCTCTAGAGAGCTCTCAGATCGTACTATTTGCTCTTCGTGGAGTGAGAAAAATGGCGCTTGCTCGCCGTGTGGAAGACGTGAATCAGGTAAAAATTTTCTCCGCTTTCCTCAAAACATTAAAGTTATCCCAACATCAAATGTCTGCTGTTGAGAAAATCTAGAAATCTGGAAGCGGTCTCTCCCAACATCAAATTCACCATGGAACTTGAAGAGAACCGTGAGATCCCTTTCTTGGATGTTTGTATCAAGCGTGATCACAACACATTTTCAACTACTATACACCATAAAAAGACTTTCACTGGTCTTTACACCAAGTGGGACTCCTTTACTCCTAGGAAGTATAAGGTCAATCTCATCCGAACACTTACCTATCGCTGCTTACGCATCTGTTCAAATTCCACTCTGTTGCAGTCCACTTTATCCGATCTCAAGAATTCTTTGCTTCTTAATGGTTATCCGAGAGGCGTTATTAACTACAATGTTAATGATGTGCTTCACAAACATAAGGACAGGCCTTCACAACCTACTCTCACAGTTCCTAAGAAAGATGTAATCCTTGTTTTACCTTATTTAGGTCTCCAAAGCGATGCTATTACACGCCGATTAAAATCTTGTGTCTATAAGTTTTATGGTTTCGTCAACCTCAGGGTTGTTTTTCAGAACACTCGCAGAATTAAGTCTTTCTTTCCTTATAAAGATCGTTTCAACCGGTCGCAGAAATCAAAGATTGTGTACAAAGCAAGTGGCTGGGATTGTGATGCTTTTTACATCGGCAAAACTAAAAGAAGATTACATGATAGAAAGACTGAGCACTTCAAAGCTCTCACTCAAATTGTTCACGCCTCCGCTGTTGCTGAGCATTCGATTTCTACAGTTCACAACATCAAATGGGACCATTTTGAGATTTTAGCAAGTGGTCAATGTGATTTACAATGTAAAATTAAAGAAACACTGTTAATACGGGACTTGAAACCCGCCCTTAATGAAAACGTCGGTAGTGAAAATCTTCTTCTGTATTAATTCACACCGGATGTAGTTTCTTTTTCCATTGTTTTCTAGCTAGTTACCAATACCTCGCTTTCGTTTTCGTCTTTTTAAATTTAGTCATATTTTGTAACCGTCACTTCTGAGGATGTATGTTGTAGCATACGAAACGTCAAGTATAATATACCATGCGAAACTTTACTATGTTTGTAACCGCTGTTTGTTTTCTCTTTCTATTGAAATTGAAATGGCCGAAAAACAAGAATCTTTAAGACCTTGTTTCCTCTACCAATGCATTTTAAAGATGAGAAAAAGCTTACCGAAATGGTAGACATTCTTTCCGAGGTAGAGGAAACCCTAAATGGAGTGTGGCAGAAATCAGGAGCTACAAATATTCCAGATGATTTCAGATGCCCTTTTAGTGGGGATCAGTTGACACGTGTCAGGGCAACCTCTGCAAGACACTTGAGAGCTGGCTGCCACACCCAAACAAACCGTCTACAACACACAAAGCCAGATGTTTTTCATTTGGAAGCTGTTCTGCGCAAATTTGTTCATTGTTGTAGTTAGAAGACTCACTGAAATAACTTGCATGATTAAGATTGTGTTTTCTATAAGTTTATAAAACAGAGACCTGCAACAAATGATATATTGATATATTGATTTTCATTTCTTTTGTGTATTTTAAATCGAATAATTGCGGGAAGACCAGGGATTATTTTTTGACGGATTTTACGCTGTATTGGAACAACAGCACAGGGAGCCCTCGCATCCGTTTAGAATATGAATAAAAAGTGAAAATAACGTTATTACGCGTGTTTTGTGTTTTGTGGCCGCCATTTTGAAGTCTTAATACGCGTGCGCTGTAAATTGCGCGGTCTGCTAGTGCGAGGTCTGGAAACGAGATTACGGATGTCTGGGACTCGCAGATTTCTCGGAGGATCCGATCACTCACCGAAAATAAGTGACAAGGGATGAACTTTCTCACTTTTTTCGTCGCATGTCTCTGGCAGTAGGGGGAAACGGAAATACGATGTGAAGAGACCGGAAGTCAAAATTCGGGTTTCGTGACGCGCGTACACAGCGTTGCAAGAAGGTAAAACAATGGCTTCTTTTAACGTTGTAAATGTTTTGAAAAATAATTCAGTCGTGGAATAACAACGGACTGCGTGTAGCTCCGCCCACCACGATTAGCCTTTGCTATTTGTGGGCGGAGACAGACTACATTGTAACAAAAAGTTGTAAAAAGTTGATAATACAATTAATTAATAAACACGCTGTTGGGAATAACAGAATTCAAAATGACCGCTAGATCGCTGAAAAGGTCCATTGAAATTACATTAATTACCCAAGAAAGTTCTGGAAGCAACAATTCCGCCAAAACAGTGAAAACACCGAACAATGATCATATTAGCCTGTGCTCGCTGACGTTGTCAATCAGCGTTGTCTCTTTCGTTTCAAAACTGTCAGATTTTTCTCAAAACTAATAATAACCTTCTTCTTTCTATCAAACACAGCGAAAAAGTCCTGAAACTACGGAAAGTTCTAAAGTCTGCAATGACTCAAAATAATTAGTTTTACGTGGAGGTCCTGTATCCTCAGTTTACGGTTGACACAAAAGATGAATGATTCAAAAAGTACGTATAAATCTTTAGCATTTAGCAGGTCAACGTAACGAACCTAGAAAGCAGTTTTCCCATTCCAAAGAAGCGAAAAGAAAAGGGTGCTGAATATGAAAGCAACGAGCTCGATCAGTGTGATAGCTTTTGGGAAATTCGCAGAAACTATATAAAGTTTAAACACTGGTCCAGGAAGTTTCGTCTCCTTGCTTCTAAAGCAAAAAAGCTGCCACATTCTAATTATGCAAACCAATCAAATTGATTATTCACCTAGTCATTGAAATATATACCAATCAGCGCTTGAGATTTAAACCTTGTTTGCAATATAAGGCTGAAAAGTAGAACTGTAACACAGTGTCCGAGTTGCTGTTGCCGCTACCCGTGATAGAACTACGAGATTTCGAGAGAATCTTATTGACTGAGTCAGCATGCCAATCAATTACAAAAAGCGCACAAAAAGTTGAAATTGAGAGAAAATTGATTTGCCTTAGCAAATTTAGCTCAAGATCAATGTATGTGTCATATAATGCACCTATCAGTGTCAAGCCCGAGGAGAGGGGGGGGGGGGGGGCGGGCAAAATTAGCAGAAACAAATGGTTTACTTCCCTTCTACTATATTAAATTGAACGATTAAACGCATGATGTCCGATCAAAATCCCCACCCTGGGGATATACGCCACAGTCAAATTCCCGTGGGTTGCCTCATCCCCCCCCCCCACCCTCGGGCTTGACATTGATAAGTGCATAACAATATTTGTGTGTCTGTAAGAAATATCAAAATCACACAAACTTACTATCTTCGTCAGTCTTTTTCTCCATGACTGAGCTCTTCTGACTGACCCCTTTGCTGTTGAAAGCTTTCATAGCAAACTCATACAAGGTGAACTTCTTTAATAATGTTATCACGTACAAAGTGGTTTCTTTTCCATTAACGGTTCTATTTACCAATGTTGGATTACTTTTTATGTTGTACAGAACATAATAACCCAAGATTTCTCCTCTGGCTTGCTGTCTCGTCAGCATCTAAATAATGACCATTGATAACAATATATCAATCAAAGCTACCAACAACCACGATTAGTAACACGAGTTGATAAAGCATGGCATTGAAAAGGAAAATTATGTTTGGTTTCCAGCATGGTCCGAATTTTGCAACACAGACCACTAAGCGGATGGACTGACCGTTCAAGAATTAATTCGCCTATAAAGGTGCTGTTTTCATATATCACGACAAAGAAATCAGTTTGGTGTTAGCTAGATATTGGTATTTGTCGGACAATTTCAGTTAAACTTTCACAAATGGAACCTGAAAAACGAAAATACACTGTACATCTTTAACTTTGTGCAGACGTTTTCCGTGAATAGATAGTAGGGCGCATTAGTTAATAAGTAGAGTCATAAGAGATCCCTTGAAATAATTACTCTAGAGATTTACAGTACATCGTTAGGTTGCATAGCCGAATATTGGTTTCGTTTAATTATGGAGCTCGCCTGCGTATGCCTTTAAAGATGATTCATCTAGGACTGCAGTAATTCTAGAACTCATAAACGGCACCTTCAACGCGTGAGCGTAATAAAAAAAGATTTTCACAGCAGGCATTAAAATGTAACAAACTAGGTTAATTCCAGGCTTCAGGAATTAATCAGTTT
>JAEMPF020015255.1:0-12869 GCA_022496165.2 Catalaphyllia jardinei | reverse complement strand
AATGGTAATGGTAATGGTAATGGTAATAGTAATAGCAATCCATCTTCTTCTCAAGTGCCAAGAATAGGAGATTTTATGCTAACTATGGAAGACATGAGCAGAGGTAGTTGGTCTCAGCTACTCTGAGAATGTTTTAGAATCTGATAAGAAATGAAAAACGTTCAGACTTGATTCAGTTCCATGTGCGGCACTCTTGTTGCCGAACACTAAGAAACATACAGGCTTCCTTATAGGTCTAGCGTAGCATCATCTCCAATCAGAACAAATGGTGCCCAGTCACTCACGCTGTACTTCTTGGATTCTCTCATCCACTTCATGGCCTGGTGAAGAGCTTCACTTGCACTCATTTTATCATGCACTAGGTGGCCGTAGAAACGAATCATGAACTCTCTAGTGGATCCGTCATTTAGGAGCCACAGAGAAACCAATACTGAACGAGCCCCAGAAGTAATGAAGGCACGAGCAATGCCCACAGCTCCCTCGGATGTCATAATCTTTCCGCGCCCACTGTGACAACAGCTTAGTACAACCAGCTTGGCTCGAATACCAACATTTGCAATGTCTGCCATGGTCAGCATAAAATCTTCTTTCCTTGGCGCCCGAGGAGAAGACAGGCTAGGAGAGCAAGCGATCTCTCCTCTTTCTGCATCACCATGGGCAGCAATGTGAATGAGACAAGCATCCGTAATCCTTCGCAGCAGCTCTTTTTTTGTTGCTTGCTGGCCCAACAATGGTGAGACGTTTAAAAGCTCGGAAATTTCTTTGGCCTCCCGTCTTGCGGCTGGCAATTGTCCTAAGCCTCTCACTCTACTAACATCTGGATCACCTACTATTAGCGCTCCAGCCTGGCTGTGATAATCTGCTGCTGAGTCATTGATGAGCTTGAGTGTCGTAATAGAAGGAATGATGCGGATTTTACATGTTTCAGACAGGTACTTGCCATTACCATCTTGTAGTGCTGGAAAGGGGACCATGAACATGAATCCCTCGGGGACAAGTACAACCTCTCGGCCTTCAATGCGATCAGCAATTGGAGCTATAAGCATGTCATAAAGCGGTGGGTCTTTTTTATTCTCTTCGTCTTCCTCGTCATCCGATTCCACTAGACGTATTCCTGTCCTTTTTCCTTCTTCTTCATCGTCAGCCTTAGACCCCGAGCCATAAAATGCTGATAACGAACGGTCTTCACATTCAACATCTCCATCATTTACAAGGGACCTGAAATTTCCCAGCACCATATCTTCCAGATCTCGTATCCTGATTTTGGACAAATCTTCCTTTGAAAGGAACAGCTCCAATTTGGGTCCTTCTTCGTTTGTCATTACCCAGCTGACGAAAAAGGTTTTCGCCGGGGTTTTCGTCGGGGTTTCCGGAAAGAGCGCAGCCAAAAACACTAGAACTTGCTCTTTCGCCAGACTGCCAATGAAGCTGCTCAAGGTACTTTCATTAACTGGCTCAACCTTTTCTTGAATGGCATATTTCTTTCTTAACATTTCTCCCAGTACGCGGGCACGTCCTCGTTCTGCTGCCAATAAAGCATCCAGTTTCCGACCACCCTTGAGCAGAAAATAGGAGTGCAACTTGTCACAGACGACGTTCTCAAACCTCTCACCGAGAGATAGTTTGTATTCGTCACTCAAAGGTTCACGCTCACTTTCATAAAACCTGATACTTTCAGCCAAAACGTCCAATTCTTGATGAACATTTCCAGCAGCCCAACCAGTGGCTAACGATGAAAATGCTAAGAACGACGTGAATTTACCAGGTCCTGCCTCAGTTAGGCCTTTCATTGCTCTCTCTTTGTATCCTGCTGCCTTATCAGGCTGGCCCAGTAAAAGGTTTATATTGCTGAGGCAATTACAGGCTACTTCCGTTATCTCTGAGTTTCCTGTTGAATTACTTATTTCAACGACTCTTTCGAGGTATTTAACTGCTTCCTGGTAGTTTTTCTGTACGGCAAGAACTAAACCGAGATACAAGCAGGTGTCCTCCTCACTTTCCTTGTCATGCTTCTCTCTACTAACTCGAAGAGAATTTTGCAAAAATTCCAGTGACTTGTCATATTGACCTTTCTTCTGAAAATTATCTCCTAGGAATGTTAGTATCTTAGCTCTTCCAGAGTCATCTCCGATTTCTTCACAAATTCTCAGTGCTTCATGTTGTTTCTGCGATGATTCTTCAAGCTTACCGAGGTCAGCAAACACCTTCCCGAGATGCAGTAAAGCGTCTGCTTCCATTTTTCTTTGTCCAATGGCCTTACTTATCTTAATTGATTTCAAGTCGTATTCCGTTGCTTTCTCATGTTGACCGATTTCACAATACTTATGCCCGAGAAGGTAGTAGTATTTTGCTTCCGTCTGTGAATCTCCAATGGCCTTACATATTTCAACTGCTTTCTCAAGGTATTTTATCGCTTTGTCGAATCGGCCAAGAGTTTCAAATCCCCAAAAAAGACAGTAACAAGATTGTTGCTCTACATTTTTGTCTCCGATTTTTTGGCTTATTCGAAGAGCCAGTTTAGCATTCGCTTTTGACTCATCGTGGTTACCTACGAGGTTGTAGGCATAGCCAAGAGAAAGGTATGTATGTTCCTGTATGTCCAAGATCAAACCATCACTTACTGATGTAATGTTTTTGATGATCTTCGCCAATGTCAACATCTCTTTGTAAAATTCTATGGCTGCATTGTAACGTTCGATCTTCATGAGGAAATTTGCTACTGACTGACCAATCACGACTGCTTCCGGTAAACCTACCCTGTTCTCCATGATTGGGCGGTTCTGGAATAGAAAAGTTGACGAAAATTTTAATACCAACCGGCTTCAAGTATAAGGAACTTCATGTTCATATGATGAAAAATAATAGCAGTTTCTACAGAAAGTTCAGTTATCAGCCCACGTTTTCTTAAAATAAAGCCCTTCGCGTGCTAAATCCATTCCTCCCCCACCCCTTTTAATGCGTTTTCCTGTTATTGAGGAGGAAAGATTGCTTAACAAGCCGAAGGAGGCCACCCCTCCTCCTTTTCGAGAAAAGACTTGGATTCGATACTTAAAATTCCATTCTGATGACGTAGTTTAGAAAGATTATTGTTGTCTCTTGTAGGTTACTTGTTCATGTTTCTTAAAAGGCAGTGTGTATTTCTTTCGAATTCACGAAAGTAGCACGAACCTAAGGTTTTAGGAAGAGAACGGATTGGGACTAGACTAGGGTGCGGCATCCCCTGTTTTCGTCTCAGTAGCGCTTGCTTTATTCGAGTTCATGGGCAACACGCTAATCTGACCCTAACAACAAAGGCTGACTGCAAGCAGTCTACGTTGTGTTCCAGTTGTTTTCGATCCTGCTGACGCCAGTGGAACTTGAGGTGGCTGGAAACAGTTTCCAGTACTTTCCATGACTTAGAGTTTGATGGGTCATTAAAACCACTCTATACCGATTGATGCCAAAATCATGGTATCAACAGACTGCCCAATCATCGGTGAACAAGTTGCTGTTAATTTTGTGACACAATAGGTTACCATGGCAACAATATGACCTGCTAAAAACACCCTCAATTTTAGCTTTAAGAACTTATAACTCATAAACGAGCTCGGTGACCCACATTTTTTACTATCGAATTGTAATCAGCATGATAAGATGCAACTTTTTGCAAAGTTTAAAAAAATTTCTGCGGAGGGGGTTCAGAGCCACCTTAAATTTTCGAAAATTTAAGGTGGCTCTCCTCTCCTTCCTTTTCCCCACACTCACGGGTTAAATAGGTGACAACTAATGATTGCGAGTCTATCACCTTCGTCCCCTTCCATCTAATCTGCCTTTCAGTGGTGCACTCTTCTGTCCCCCTACCCAAGAGCATATTACATCCTCACCCTTCCCCCCCAGCACGTTGGCGATGTTGCTGGTCGAGAAGACGGACGTATAGGTGTGAAGTTACCAAAAAAAATCACGAAAAAACCGTGGGTAAAAAAAGAACCGGGCTTTGGGTTTAATAGGCCTCGCGTTGAAAATAAAATCATAGTCAGGGGGACAGCTAAAAAAAACTAAATAAATTAACAAAGAATAACGCTTCTTAAATCGCTGAGTGCAAGAAATTAATTAAGAGTACCAAGTACGTGTGAACTGGATCTAGACTTACAATATTTTTCCTGCATTTAAACTTACCTGGCCTTGAAGAGTTTCACTTTCAAACTGGCATTGACTTGTCTCTTTGCTTGTCCCCTGCAAAATAAGTTAGCTCATTAACGGATTTTCTCCTTGACTCCAACAACTTTCTGTTATTCTTGTCAAGGTCAAGTTGCGTAACAAAACATTTTCCCAAAAAGAGAGGCAGACTCGGCAAGTAATAAAAAGTAAAAGAACCCAAGCAAGCTTGTTTTGTGTTGTCCCATAATTTGCGTTCACCAACAATGGATTTTAATACTCCACTGGTTATTTTTCTTCAGAAGGGAGCAATAAAGAGAGAATATTTAGAAAGTAGAATTGGCAGGCAGACGTAGCCTCCTGACCAACCTTCTTCCCAGGGTTCTCTCTTTCCCGTCCCTCGGAGCGAGAGAGGACGGGAAGGAGAGAAACCTGGGAAAGTGACAGGCTTTAATTGGTCCGTCACGCAACGCGGAGACGGTCACGTTCGCAGTACAGATATCCTCCTCAGCACAGAAGCTGTTGAGTGAGGACACCAGAAAGACAGAAGTGTCTCACACATAGTAAAGGCTTGATACATAACATGTTAAAAAGGATACTGCAAGTCTTAAGTGGTTATGTTGGTTCGGCAAATCAACAGAATCAATCTTCAAACATATGAATGTTGTGCTGCGTAGCACTATGAACACAAATGGTGGCACAGAGAATTAACTTTGAAGTGTAAATTTAAGTGCTAAATGATTCTTTACCTCGTGTGGTTCCCTGATTCCCTTTACTAGGGCTAACGCCCAGTTGGTTATTCATGGGGTCATTTAGCACTTAATTTTACACTTCAGAGTTAATTCTGTGTTCCACCATCAATCTTCAAACAGTTTGGTACGCGCTAAAGACGTGTTTCATCTGGGAGAAAATGAGGAGAGTTTTAGCCTTTCGTTCAGTTGAGTTTTGGGAGCGGAAAAGAGCGAAGGAACAGAGCTGCGAAAGAGGATAAAGTAGCAAGGTAGGATTAATTGGTTTGTTTACATGTATTGTTTAGCCTTTCGACCTTATTAATTGCTAGATAACTGTAGTCTACTTAGGGTATCATTTATGTATGATTTTTGCTCGCAATTCAAGTAGATCTAGTTTATGCTTCGCTTTAATTTCTCTATTTCGTTTGTTGTTAGATTTAGGTAATTCGTTTTACGAGATCTCTTCTTTGTTTTTGATCGATCGATCTACTACGCTTAGTTAACTATCTTCACACTGTCACGCACATTTTGTAGTAAATTGAATCTATTTATTGCAGTAACGTAGGTTCTGTTTTACAACTGTTGATTAGAACACTGCCCTTCTAGTTTTCGTTCTATATTAGTTTGAGTTCACGTATTCGTTTCGTTCCCTTGAGCGTGGTTTTGACTTAGCAAGTCATGCTCGAGCGATTCTCTAGCTCAGTTTATCTCTTCGTGAAATAATGCTTTTTGTTTTATCTTACTATCCCGAAACTGTTCTAACCTTTTGTCCTTTGACTTGGGAATCCTGCCTTAATCATGTTATAGCCGTCGTGTAGCGTTTGTTGTAGAATTATACGGGGGTTTTAGCACATATTTTATCGTTACGTCACAGGGTCCAGAGGAGTTTCGTGTGAATAAATAAATTACTTACGTTACGTTACGTCACTTCCGTCTAACTTTCGTCCTTAGACAGGGATTTCTTTTGTCTACATTTTTTAATTCTTGTGTTTTCATTCTGTTATTTTCAACATAACTTTATGTCTGGATTGTTGCTCTTCCTAGAGCATTTTCTGTTTAGTAATTATTGCCAACAAGCCAGCCGAGCTGGCGAGGCGGCAGAGAATAGTGCCGCGCGAAGAATGCTGTATGGAGAAAAATTTCTCGATCTGCGGCCGAAAGTGTGAGTGTAAGGTGTAAGAATGTAGTCCTCGCTTTTAGCCAATTGCAAGGACGGAACTATCCGAGCCATTGTAGTTTTAGCCAATCATGAGGTGCGCCACATTTAGACTTGTTCGGGTAGTTTGTGTTTGGTTTGTGTTTGATGTGGAAAGGTCATTGTGGAAGGCGAGTGTTTTCTTTCTTTATTCAACTGTGAACAATTCATAGTCTCAGAACATAGCGAACTAGAACTAGAACTTATAATTCGAATATTGAAGAAAACTGTATGTTAGACAAGAGGAAATCCAGTGTCCAAGACACAAAATCGACACGAAACTGAACAAGCGCGTTCACCACAGAATTAAACAAGCGTGTTCATGAATCGAAACAGTATACGTATACCTTCTCTTTACCCATATCGAACTGGAAGTTCCATCGGGCAGCGTTTTAACCACTAGAGCAAATCCAGTGTTCAAATCTAGCACATCGAACTGAAGGTTCAGTCGGGCAGCATTTCCGAATGAGTGTGTTTATCAGTCGAACCACTGAAGCAATCAAAACACAAATCGAACCTGTTTGCCGTAGAATTAAACGAGCGTGTTTATCAATCAAACCAGCGTGTTCACTGACTTTGACTTTTCCCATCATATCGAACTGAAAGTTCGACCGAGCAGCGATACGTTGCAAAACTCTTGATCTTTAAACTGCCTCGTTCCCAGACGTCTCTCTCTCGCTGCGTAAGTGGTGGGCACGCAAGGGGGGAAGGGAAGGGGGAAGAAAGCGAGACGTCTGGCAGGTAATGGGCGCTTACCATTCGACCAAAAATTTCAAAAATTTCGAAATTTTCGAAAAGGGGACAAATGGTATGGAAATTTCCTGAGAAAAGTTCCAGAAAATCCAGAAATTGTTGAATTTCCGAAAAGCGAACCATTCCGGGAATGAAAGTCAAATGGAACGGTAATTTCCAGGAAGAAATTTCGAATTTTTGGGTATACCTTACGAGGTTGCCGTCTTTTTTGAATTTATGCAAATTCACAATTTTCTACCCGGCGCTAGCTAGTTCTTTTGGCCGCTATCACAGCGATTTGGACATCTCACACAAGGACGGCGACGCGCATTCGATAAAAGAAAGACTTTAGAACCTTTCTACTTATATGTCGATAAATACTAGCTACCGCTAAATTCGTGAAAGCGTTTTATAAAGATAATGCCCCCGTGGTGTACTTGTTTGTTTTCCATAGGTTGGCTGGGAAATGTACAAAGATTTATAACGCGTGCAGAACCATTGTACGACTCATTAAACCCCTTGTTTTGCGACGTTTTCGCGCTGCCGCTGTGGTTTGTGCAATATTGTTGTGGTCTATAAAAAGTCACGATGTCGACTTATCAATGTTCTGTTTGCTTCTATATTTGTGATTTAAACCTTGAAGTCATTGAAAAATTCCAAGCGAGCAATAATGGACACTGGAAAAAGACTGTACCATTTGTCCATGGAAATTTCCGGAAATTCGCCCCGGAAGTTTTGGTCAAATGGTAAGCGCCCATTTTCGAGATGGCGGAATGTTCAATGGCAGATGATTAGGCAATTTTTAAAAAGGAGCATAGCCCTGTTCGTTTTGCGAGTTTAGAAGGAATAGTGGTTTGTCCTCATCCAGTGTGCCAGGATTCGCCATCATGATGCCCTTTTCATGCCGAAAATAGAAGAAGCCGCCTCTGATCTGTTAGAACGAAGAGCTGTACGGCAACGATGTTCGCAATGTATTTGTTACACGCTGTTGGCTTGTTTGAGTACTGCAGAGGCAACAAACCAGTTGTACCAACAGTGTCTACCTCCAACTTGTTTGTGAAATTTAACGCATGGCTCTGTGAGTATTTCCACGGAAATCGATTGCACGGGAAAGAGCCGTGCATTGTAATGCAGGCCCCGGTTGTTCAAAGGCTGGATAACGCTATCCAAGGGATAAATCACCGCTATCCAGTGGATAAGTGTTGAGGAAACAAACCACGCTATCCACTGGATAGTGATTTATCCGGTGGATAGCGTTATCCACTTTTCGAACAACTGTGCCCTGGAGCCACCCTCTGTCACAGACCTGGTGGAGCCTGGATGTTCACCAGGTTTTTAACAAAAACTCTACCAGGGCAGACAAAAATCCACCAGGTTCATCCTGAATTCTTCACCAGGGAGGCTAATAACTTTCTCAAATCTAACCATATATGTATATACACATGCAAAAGGTGATTCCTTTGTATTGCATTGCGCATTCCTACTGCGCACGATTTTCGTCATTAGCACGTGCGCATACAAAACGTAAGAGATTTCCCTCAAGCTAAGCTCGAAAGCGAAATAAATGCTTGTTTTCTCTTAAACGAGCACGGTGACACCCACTTTTTAATGCGTTAATTTAAATTACACAAAACTATCTACAATATATCTTGATTTGAAGAAAAGTTTAAGGTTCTGCTTAAACACATTTTGATTTTAATACTGTAAAGAACACGTCTTTAGGTAGTGGCTGGGCATGTGCACACGCGCAGAATTCTTAAGTACGTTTGTAGTATAATCGTAACTCGTGTATAACTCATATGGTTTAAAATGTAACTTCAGGGTCTATGTTGTTTAACTTCTGTAATAAATTAATCCAATAAGTGCTTTTATTAGAATTTCTAGTGCCCCTTCCTGCTAAGTAAGGTTGAGCAATGACAACCTCTTTGGTCGCAAAGTTGCTATAAAGGCCATCCATGTTGAGCAAAAACCAGCACGGTGACCCGTATTTCTTGTTGCATTTTTAAATTTAAGGTAGCTCTAAACGCACATAACAGAATTTTTTAAACCTTTGCAAACATTTGTATCGTATTATGCTTATCACAATTCGGTAACAAAAAAGGGGGTCATCGAGCTCGTTTTTGATTTATAAGCACTTAGAGTGATTTCCGAGTAAAAGAACCCGCCATAGATTTCCGATGAAACTTGGTATGGTGTCATTACAGTACAAGGAGATGTTAAAAACGTAATAAAAAGAGGGGGTCACTGTGCTTGTTTTCATGCCACGATGCTGACAAATATGGTTATTTAGGTGACGTTTGGTTATCTCAGTGCGCAACAAATAAGCTCGATTATTTTTCAATGCGGCCTGTTATATCACACAGAGTTCGACTTTCTTTGATTGCTTATTCATCTATGAACCAGAAAGAATGGCGTCAAATACCCTGCAATATTGATTGATATTTTATCCTTTAAAAGGAAACATAATTTGGACTTGCTCTATTGGGCCCGTTACGTCTCTATCTGTAGCATTTATTTCATTTGCCAAAAAAGTAGCCATAGATTTCTGCCAAATTTTTTCTCAGTTATTGCCGGTATATATTGTTCTCATTAAATTTATAAAATAAAAAGTGGTGGTCACCGTGCTCGTTTAAGAGAAAAAGAGCTTTTATCTCGCTATCGAGCTTAGTTTGAGGGAAATCTCTTATGTTTTGTACGCGCGCGCGCTCATGTGCGCGCACTGATGACGCAAAAATCGTGCGCAGTAGGAATGCGCAATGCAAAACTCGAGATGACCGCAACTTGTTTACCAATGATACATACATCCACTTTATTTCAGCACGATAATGTTTTAAGCTAATGCTTATGGGGTCGTGCATCCAAATCTAACAACAATTACTCCTAATAAAGTAATAAGTTTACAATAAATTTAAATTGTTGAAAATACCTTTAAGTCTAAATGCTAAAAATCCTAAAAATGTACAAAATCATCATTACTGAAATTAGCAGTTGAAACAGATGTTACTTTGAAATGGAAATCTCTTAATACTTTTATCTTACTCAGTCTAAAGACAAAAGTCCGAGGCTCAGCATGAGTTACTTCCCGATGCCTGGATGCAATTGCATTCCAGAGGATGGCACCCCTGTAACTAACATGATTTGGGATTTGTAAAACACCGTTATTGTACCATCACTTGTTAAACAGTGGTAGTATTCATCCTTCAAAGTATAGCTGTTAGAAAAGTAGTAATAATAATAGCTTTATTGGTACATCCAATTAAAATGGGTCTTCCCATACCAATTACAATAAAATGTAATATAAACAATTAAAATCTAAAATAGACATTTAAAAGTGATTAGAACTTACATTACCATATTATTAAAAACTTAAGATACATAATTCATTATTACACCTATTGAAAGTCAATGGATTAAAAGTTCTGGAAGGTCATTCCAGAGTTGAGCAGCGCTACATGAGAAAGATCGGTGACCTGTTGCTGATCTAAAAAATGGCATATTAAACTTATGGTTATTCCTAATATTCCTTGTATGCACCTGGCTTCCTGCCGTGAACTTATTACACAAGGACGGTGGGGCTAATCCCTTTATACATTTAAAAGCCATTTAAGTGTCTCTAACTTCCAGTTGTTAAGCCACCGGCAACCAGTGAAGTTCCTTTAGAATCGGCGTAATAAGATCATACTTTTTTGCGCCAGTCACGATCCGTGCAGCAAAATTTTGAACTTTTTGAAGCCTAGCAATGTTCCTTTTTGTTGTTGTAGAAAAGCTTGCTGAAAACTAGTGAATTTATCATGGTTATAAGCGTAGACCTATCAAACAAATGTCCCACACGATTGATTTGAGACAGGCTACCTATACACTTAGATACAAAAAAAACCACCAGGTGGCAGGGAGGTCAAACTTCCACCAGGGAGGGCAAAATAACCCACCAGGTCGGGTTTCACCAGGTCTGTAACAGAGGGATATGTAAAGAAGGTCAAATTTAGTTCATTATTTTGTATTTTAACGCGATTGAACCATCATTTTAGCTTATCTCCATTTTTCCTCGGATTTTTACTGGAAATTGTTTTGACTATGAAAGGAATGTTCGTAATAAAAAAATTGTTTTTACTTTCACCTGGTATGCATTCAGTATAGGTTTGTCACAGGATATTGTGTTAATATCATGCTATAAGAAAAAATAGCAAACTTGGCAATAAATTATTTTACTTGTAAATAGCTATTTTATCAATACAATTTGTCATTTGTTAATAAAATCAAAAGATGTCTACTGACTTGCTTTGACTTCACTTCCACGAACATTTATTTTAAATAGTTTGTGATTTAACAAGTTGACGTCAGTTTTTCATGCTTCTGTTCTGATATTGATCATGAATTTCGTCATAACATTGTCAAAGTAGCTGTGGAGCTAAGTGGATCCGCAGACTACTTTGACAATGTTATGACGAAATTCTTTGTCAATAACAGGACAGATGCATTAAAAACTGACATCAATTTGATTTTTACGATAACAAATTGCCAAATTGTCCGCTCTCGTTCGTTGACGCATCACATAAATTATAATTTCATGTGTCTGTCCGCTTATTGACAATAAAAATTAGCCAATGAGCGCGCGATAATTTCTGCAGTTATCGTAAACATTTTGATTGACCATGACCATTTCAGAAAGAAAAGATTCATAGCTCTACTGAATCAACCCGCAGCATAACATTGTCAGTCATTTCTGAAGCAGGAGCCCTCTTAAATGATGAAATTAGTGTAAAGACACTGGAGTGAAGATCTGCTTGTTACAATTTGATAGATCTTGTGCCACAACAATGACATGCAAAAAGATCTGCCATTCAGGTCAAAAAACATACTGGCAAAGATATGAAATAAGATATACAATGTTATTCTCTAAGCATCTTGGGTAATACAATAGCTTAACACAACTTCCAGTTACGAATGTATTTCCCTGTGTTTAACGTTTGGGCTTTACATTTTATCGTTCTTCTGCACGACGAATACATGCCAATGAACAATGATTGATTTTGAAACGTCGAGCAATGCGTCTCCTCTTGCCACGTGTAGCATAGTCACTTGGCTTTCAGTGCCAGCTCCACATTCTCGTTTTAAGAGTAGTCAGTTTATTAACGCAGACTGCGGACTGCATTGCAGACCTGGGTTAAAATGAAGGCAAAATGCAGACAGTAGACGTTTTAACTGAGTCGTGTCACCATTTTTATCATTGAGAGCTAACCGTAAACAGGCTAACCGGAGCGTTATTTGGGCTAACCCGAGTGATATTCAGGCCAACCGGAGAACTGACTTTCACTCCGATTAGCCTGGATACCCTCGTTACGGTTAGCATCCGATAATGGAAAAAACACGATTTAGTATATACCACACAAGTGAATAGCTCTTTTCACGCACGCTGATTGGCTAGCTCGGAGGTGACAAGGAAAAGATGGCTCTGTCAACGTGATTTGATTGGCTAGATTCTTACACCAGGGATTTCGCGAATGCCTCTCTATAGCCGGTCTATTCTTTGTCATTTTTGTCGTTTTCCCGTTTTTATTTTAAAGTAATGATCTCTCAGTGGTTTGATATCAACAACTGCGTGGTGCCGAGACTCTCGTACTGAAGGTACCAGGGAGGCGGGAGCGGTGCTCGTCATACTTTTTAGCGGCTAGAAAGCGGGTTTGGTACCTCTTACGGTGTTCGGAAACACCCCTCTACTAACTAGGAACACAATATTAGTGAAAACCTTCTAACTATATTGTCCGATAAATAACAAGCCATTTGAAAACAAGTGTCGCGCAATTCTATGACGTAAAATAGCGTGAGAACACACTATAATAATTAAAATAATTCACTTTAAGCTTAATCGCAGATAAGTCAATGGGCGGATTAATCTCCTTTTGAACAACCGTATTCTAACCTCCGGTTAGTTAACCCACGATTTGGAAATTTCATTGACGATAAGGTTTAATCGAGGTTAGTTTAATCACGGTTTTGAAAAACCGGGCCCTGACGATTTTGCATGTAAGTATAAAATGAAATAACCATATGCTTCCGAAGCTAAATTTTTCATGTTT
>JAEMPF020015254.1:0-12873 GCA_022496165.2 Catalaphyllia jardinei | reverse complement strand
CATATCTTTCGGTAAATTGAATATAATTCCAGCCGCGCTCTACAATGCAGCCTTTCTAAAAGATCTAAATTGTCGGAGTTGCAACAGGCACCCCATAAAATTAGGCCATAGTTCACGCTGAGAAAAATAACCTTCAAATAAAAATCCTGTAACATTTTTCTTCGCAGAAATCTTAGCTTTTTGAGTACGCATAGTTTGTTCACCAAGTTCTTCTTAAGGACGTTCGCGCGAAAATTTTCCAGTCAATAGAATTTTTTTAAATTTTTACTGTAGACAGATAATGAGTTATACTTGTGCCACGAATACAAAAAAAAATTGGGGGTCACCGTTTTCGTTTCAGAGATAAAGCGTGTGGTAAACTATACTGATTTCGAAAAATTGCCCCATATAATTGAGCACGGTCTACAGGGATTTATAGTTTAAAATATCGAAGGTGAGTCAACGGAGGCAAACGATCTTAGTCATATTTTGTAGAACTGGGTCTGTTGCGTAAATAATTCCAAATGTTACTAACGTTTTCACGAAATTTAACCCCTTAAGAGGCATTTGAAGCCGCCCCACGGATACACGAAGAGCTAATAAGAACGGAATTCGATGGTGCATTTTGCCAAAAATTCAAACTTCTAGTCCGTAGAAAATCAGTAGAGAAAATGATCCATTGAAAGAAAAATTGGGGTCACCGAACGTCTAAGATCGTTAAATCAAGGCAAAGCTCTAGCAATGGCCATCTGCCCTATCATTTGTTTATTTTATGACTTAGCGCGCGCGCTCATGCACGACGTGGCATGTGAATTTGCGTGCGCAGCTTTCGTCCCCAGTGAGCGCGTTGATAGTGTGTGCTCCGATAAGGATCGGAGAGATAGGCCCCATAGGACTCTTTTTGCTGATGAGCATTGCTTCGTTTTTACCCGGGTGGGGTGTTAGCTTGTTAGCAAGACACCATGAATACCACTCGTGCATTGCTAAGTTTAGTTGTGCAGTGGCTTCGTCAGCTGATGTACCGATACAATAAATGGTATTGTTATATATGATGTAAAGTGTATATGAAGTAATTCATATTTGAACTGCGGTTGTAGATGCAAGTGAAGTATGATCCTCGCAGTAAATTTTCCAATTTGCTTTAAATTGAAAAATGTACTGCGAGGATCATACTTCACTTGCATCTACAACCGCAGTTCAAATATGAATTACTTCATATACACTTTACATCATTTCACTCCTTACGGGAGATATCAACTCAATAAATTGACCTTGCTCCCAATGTGTGGCTTCATAGCTCAGTTGGTAGAGCATCGCACCGGTAAAGCGGAGGTCATGGGTTCGAATCCCGTTGAAGCCCTGATTTTTTTTCAGGCTTCTTCTTTTCTATTGCTTAAATTGGAAAATTTACTGCGAGGATCATACTTCACTTGGTATTGTTATATAGCTGGAGTTTTTCCCGCTACAGCGCGCCCATTCATTGGCTAGTTCATGGTCACATGACGTCTAACAATGAAACTGTTTCCCGCCAAATGCCATGAGCGGGCAACATTGCGAAAACTATGACGTCAAACGGGAAACAGTTCACTGTTACCCGCGAAATGTTGACCCCTGTTGCACGTGATCATAGGTGGCCTGATGTTGTCGCTGGAATCTCGGCGAGTTTTTCAAAATTTGCTTTTGTTTTGTTTTGCTATATAACAAATCACTTAATGACTAGTCCCTTGGGGAACAGTGAATTTTGCGATTCTCGGGAAACAAAATTCACTGTTCCCCTCGGGACCAGTCATTAAGTGTTAAGTGTCACCGGCAAACATGTACACCGATCCTGATACTACAGACGTTGGTAAGTGGTTCGTAAACATTGAGAAAAGCGTAGGCCCCAAAACTACCTCTTGCGGTATGCCGTTCGCCACTAAATTTTCTCCGATTCATATCAGAGACCGCGCAGCCAGTTTTTGAGTGGCGGGGGGTGGGGGAGGTGCTAAAGAAGAACGCGTGGACGAAATTTGGGAGGGCATGCTCTCTAAAGTGACGCAGAATGCTTTTATAACGATAAAACTATTCATTTTTCCCACATCTTCAGTGATGTTGCTGTCGGGCCTCAAAATTCATCATCACTAAATTGAAATATCATAAAATGTTATACTACTGATATTAACCCAGCTTTAATCACTACTGCCTTGAACTCAACGCTGTATAATCAGCAATTATTGGGCGAGGCTGAGAATGATATAAAGAATTATGCAGATCGAGTAGGGTGTTATCCGCCGAAACCGAAGGCTTGAGGCGGATAAAATAACCTATTACCCGATAGTTCCTCGACAATAACACTCTATTGTTTAACTATAGTTCGCCACGAAATTAGAGTAGACCAACCGCGTGCGAGCGAAAGTTAACAAATTGACGTCAGTTTTTCATGCGTCTGTCCTGTTATTGATCATGAATTTTGTCACAACATTGTCAAAGTAGCTGGGGATCCACGAAGCGTCAGCTGAGTGGATGTTATGACGAAATTAATTGTCTATAACAGGACAGACGCATGAAAAACTGACGTCCATTTGTTTTTTACGATAACAAACTTTCAAATTGTCCGCTCTCACTCGTTGCCGCATAGCATAAATTATTTCATGTATACGTCACATCATTTCACTTCTCACGACGGGAGACATGAACTCAATAAATTGACCTCGCTTCCAATGTGTGGCTTCATAGCTCAGTTTGTAGAGCATCGCACCGGTATCGCGGAGGTAACGGGTTGGAAGCCCTGTTTTTTTGTTGTGGTTGTTCTTGTTGTTGTTGTTGTTTTTTTCAGGCTTCTTCTTTTCACTGTTGCTTAAATTGGAAAATTAACTGCGATGATATGTCTGTCCATTTATTGACCGTAAGAATTGGCCAATGATTGCGCGGGAATTTGTGCTGTTATCGTAATATATTTGATAGATTATAGGTTATCTTATCATGATTATCAAATATTACAGTACATATTTAACTGGTGGCTAAAAAAAAAAATGGTACAAATTTAACTCATGACATGAGATTTCTGCAGTTAGCCCTCTCATTTACACCCTTTATTATTACATGTAGTATATTTCTGTTATTGTAAAATCAACCTAACTAATAATTCTTTTTGTCACGTATTTTACAGTTCAAATGCGCCAAACGGCATTTCCTAAGCTTCTGGGTTGTAAGGTAGAAAAAAACTATTTGCTTCCAGACACGTGCATTCTGCAAAACCACGTGACAAGCGTCCTCAGTCCTAAGCGTTGTTACTAGAACCCGGGTTGCTTCCATCATTCCGCCAAGCCTCGGTGTTTGCAGTCGGAAATCGGGCTTCATACGCCATTGCGGAAAACGCACTAGCAAGGAGGTCTGGGTAATCTTGCTTGTTTTCCTTCCTCCATTTGATTCGTCGATTTTGAAACCAGATTTTGATCTGTTGCAGAAACGGAAATATAAACGTAATTTAAGTTTTACGTCACAAAAATATGACGTGTAAACGAAATACCATGGCTTTTCTTTTCATGTGCCATATGTACAACTACTGTATTGTAATATAATGTACCAGAACAAGTACTCAAACCACTTGTAATTGTATTATCCATCCCAGGGTTGTTGGATGTTTCTTTTCAATGACACATACATAAATTCAACATCAAGGTACCCAAGTTCATGGCCTATAGTAGCTGACGAAGTTCCTGAAACATGAGTGTAACTCAGGAACGGTTGTTGTTGCAGGAAGGTAACAGAAGAGTAGGATGTGGTTTGGAATTTCCTTGCGAGTTTAAGTTTCAAGGACGCCGCTGTGCGGCACAGTTTCGTGTACCTGGCTAGAAGAAAAGTTGAAAATCGAAAACAATGATTCACTTTAATAATAAGAAAATACTTACTGGAAGGTTACCTTCATATGCACTGCAGACTCAAACACTGCTTTTATCTATGTCAGTATGTGATTAAACCATTAAAACCGAACCTATTTTTTAAAAAATAATTACGGGAAGTTAATTCAGATCCTGCGGACCCCCAATAGGTCACGGTCCGCGTCCGCTTATAAGAGGTATCCACATACAGGGAGTTACAATTGTAATGTTGGAGAGGAGAAATTGCCGGAACCGCAGTTTGGTGTCTCCTAATATGGGAGGTGTCCGGTTACGGAAAGTGTCCGTTAGTGGAGGTTCGACTGCATTTTAATTAAAGGCTTGAAAACCTGAAGCCTGAAAATGGTACGGCTTTAAGTTGGAGTTTCCCCTTATAGACCATTATAGAAACTACCCCTCGCTTCCGGGCTTGTATTGGACCAGATGGTGTCCTGAATGATACCGAGCGGCTCTCAGTCCCACAGGGAAAGATATAGTAAGTTCTAATTCTCTTTACATTTTAAAAGGTGTATTAAGCAACAGATTAAAAATTTCACCTGTGTTTCAGACAGATTCAAGGCTTCTGCTAACTGCTGTCTCTCAGCACCCACCATGTACTGCTGGTCAGCAAACTCTGACTCCAGTCGGTTCAACTGCTCGCAGGTAAAGATGGTCCGCTTTCGACGTTTTTTCTTGTTGCCTACAGTGCCACGCTGTTGCCTTGAATCATCTCTGACTACAGAGAAACATAGCAGGATAATATGACTTCAAACTTAGTCTAAGTTTAATTTCGGAACTTTAGCTTCTGGGCTTTACATAATGTGCTTTAACTAATCAGAGAACAAATAGGCTGGGGAGTTATGGTTTTAGCTGTGCAAAACCAAAACAGCAACTGTTAGAAGTTAGCTCTCGCCCGCTCGCCAATGCCAGTATGAAAACACAGAATTAGAATTAGTGGTGAATTCTTTCAAATTTCAGTTTCGAACACTGAAAAAATTGCTAATTTTCAACTGGCTTTCGCGAGTTTTCCCACACTCAGTCCTCTTATTTTAACGCGCAATTATTTCACTTTTTAAACAATTATTACAATTGCTTCCATCTAAGTGTTTTTCATGTCACCGTAATTTACAGATTCACGCGTAATGTTTCGCGGGGTTTTATAACAATATCTCATTGTAAATTGATTTATCTCTCATTGATGATTTTTATTTTACAGTTTTTCAGTGTTTCGTAACAATCATTGCTGACAAACCCGCTTCTGTATAAGCAACATTTATTTTGATTTATATTTGACTTTACGATGTAATTGACCTATTTAGCCTGCCTCGTTGATGAATTGGATTGTAATTTGCCTCTTTCTGTCTTCAACTGTAAGGTTTTTTGGCTTGACCGAGTATTTTTCTTTTCGATGGGTTCTCATCAAAACATCTTTCTTTGTCAAGCTTTTATTCGATTAAACAAAGCCTTCAAATCTTACTCGGTAAGCTTCATTTAATTGCCTATTCAATTAACTTTACAAAATCAAAACTTTGTGATAGATCATTTCTTTTAGGTAAGAAAAACAAGGTCATTGACAACTATCGACTTGAAAGCCATCTAGGCATTATAAGTGCGTCTTGGAGAAATTAACTACAAAATGTTAAAGTGTTTTACTGTAAAATAGCATAGAAATCAAACTCAAGGTTATAATTTTTAAAACTCATCCTTTCCACCTACCTTTGTTGGAACTGATATTTTCCCCGCTAGTTCTGGCAGGTTGTGGGTTCGTTATATCAACTGTTGACGACTGAAAATCAGGAGGCGAAAATGATGACATATTGAGCGATTCAGCTGGGAAGCCATATGAGGCCGAGCGCAGTGCCATGAGAGAATTCACCGGAAGTTCGATACGTGATTGTGGACACACCTCCCCCTGGAACCTACAGCAAGGTTGTAGGGGAACGCGGGAATTGCCTGGCAAATTGCACAGGGGGCAGAAGACATGAGCAGGGTGGAACGTTAAGCGATAACCTGCACAGGGGAACATCTTTTGCTGAATCTTTCACGCTGGTGATGAATCAGATGGGGGCAGTTTCCTTAGAAACCGGTCATCCATAGCAAGAATTCAACGTGCAATTAGCTCGATATCGCTTACATAATGAAGCAAAAACACAATAAAACAGTACCTTTTATGGGATATGATGAGATTTTGCTTCTTTTAAGTGTAATCATATATTTATTAGCTATCACGTAATCTTGCACGGAACTGAATTTACCTTTGCCGATCAGATGGCGCAGAGAAAACTGAAAATGTGACTCTTGAAACAATAAAAAAAAATAAATTGCTTTTTATTCAACTATGATTTTTCCATGCTTAGGTATATTTAACGCTATGATCAGTAATTGTCTTCACTAAATCATTTTTCCTTGACATTCTAAATTCTACAAAATGAATTATGTTCCCATGTTTATAATTTATACTTTTTAAAAGCTACTCGGGTTATAAGAATAACTAATTTTCGCGCTCTCGTCAATCTTTTTTGTAAATTATAAGCACGAAATTAAACGCAGCAATAACAACGAAATACAAAATAGTCATTCAAAATGTCAGCCATACATAATGAACAATGAGTCATAAATTTAATTCACACACGTTTCAGTCAAGGAAGAGACTTTTTAAAAACAAGTCGATGCTGACGTTTAGACTTTGGCAATCCTTTCTTCCTCTGGCTTCGTTTGTTTGGAAAAAAAATTTTAAAACAAGTATTTCGAGTTTTCATCGGGTTTTAATTAATTAGAGAATGCAGTTCGCTCCTAATAGAAACGCCAACAAAATAGCGTGGGCCAACTAAATATCATACACGTTGACACGACCAGACGGCCAGTTAACATATGTTGAAAGGGCTATATGAGGTAACTTGAAAAAAGAAACAATTAAACTTGCTCCTTTTTTACAGCCCGTGCAGATGGCGGTTATAACATCCTTTGTTGTAATTCTTTTAAAACTGAATTATGTTATTGATTCTTTTCTTTTCTATTCTATTCGGTTGTTATTTTATTTGTTCTTTTCTCGGTTGCTATAATACATGGTCCAAGTGTCGATTTTTGTAAAGCGCTATTGAACTGCTGGGAAACAGCGTTGAATTAAAAAAACTGCACTGTCATTTTTCAGTTTTGAAACTTTAATACAGCTTTATGCTAACCAATATTTGACAAACATTAACAAATAAAAAAAATGCATTTATCATTACTGCCTAAATATTGTTTTCATATCTACCGTACCAAACTCGCACCTAGCCAATCACAAGCCGTGTGTACCCTCCAAGTCAGTCCTGCAACATGGCTGGGTTATCACTTGGCCGAACTTGGATATGGCTGATTCTTTATCTTCGCGTTTTACTAGGAACTGTTTTTAAGCAAGTGAACGTGCTAGATGATCCAGCCAGTAGATATTGGATTAATATCAGTCTTATTGGTTTAGCACAGAAAATAAAGAATATATATCTGGATTTATGAAAATGGTGCTAAAGAATTGAAATCGCTCGCCAAGCAAGCGTTTTTTTCTCGACAGAAACTCCAAAGTCGACGATATAAAAATTAAAAGGAAAGTCAGCCTTTTTTCTCATCCTCCACCCGTTTATCTTGCTTTTCTTGCCGTCTTTTGCTTTTTTTTCCTTTTACGTGGCTCTTAGGTGGCCTAAAAGAGTAGTAAAAACAAGGTGAAATCGAATCATTTCTTTAGCGCCATTTTCATAAATCCAGACATATATATCAAAGTTTAGGGCCGGGTTGTTCGAAAGCCGGTAAACGTTAACCCAGGGTTAAACGTTAACTGACGCACTATTTTCTCTGTTTAATTAAAAATGTTTTTCACCAGTAACGTTTGCTGTAGTTTGAGATTACTACAGCTCAAAACTGAAAGGCAAACAACATAAAAAGAACACCCCACCAAAATGTTACAAAACTGAATTCAAAGTTCTCGCTAACCTGGGTTAGCTTAATAGGGCTTTAAACAACCCGGTCCTGACCGATAAATTGTGGGATATATAGTAGTACACCTTTCAGAAAATCAGTTCACGTTGTATCGGTGTTTTGCTTTTATATTCCTGTTTTAGCTGCACTTCGACGGCATATATCGTGCTTGTTTGGTCTCGCCATGAATATTTTGGCTCCACTCAGTGTCGAAAAAGTGCGACACATGGCTCGACCAAACTTGCTTGAGAAGCCACCGACACGTACAAAAAATAGCTTTAAAGAAAATAGGTAAAATAGGGTAACATTTTTCTATAGCGACAACTAACTGAAGTATTAGCGAAATGGCTAAATTAACTGCTGCTAAGGTTCTGCACTTTTTGAGTGAGACCGTTACATCATTAAACCTGTTCATGTTTCGATATGACATAGTTCTTTTTAGCGAATTTCGAAGAATATTTTATTTAAATTTATTATATAAACACCAGTGAAATACCAGGATTTTTTTTCTTTCACTAAAAAATATCTCTTCATCGCGCGCACCTCAGTGAAGATACCTTTTTTATCTTTCATGTGTGAGGATATTGGTGTTGCCATGGTTACCAAAAAGATCCCCATTGCTATGGTTACATAATCCCCTAAAAAGTACTTAGATGTGTTATTGTATAATCATCGGTTCCGCTTCCTCGAAAATCTTCGGTTGTCTTTGGAAATCTTCGGAAAGTGTTCGGTTCGGAAATCTTTGGAAAATCGTCAACTGGTCAAAAAAAGTCGTCATTATTATGTAATAAACAGAATCATTCATGGTTGCTTGCAGATATGAAATTTCTCAGTTGAACACTTCACGAGAAATTCCATATCTACGCGCAATCATGTAGTATGCTCTATTTCTTCCATTTCTTTCATATTATTTTTTTATCTAGATCTCGCTTTTGGTGGGGAAGGCTATTTTTCTTATAGAAATGTATTATCCACGGAACATCGTTCTCGCCTGTATAATGTTTCGTACAGAGGAAGTTTTTTAGCATATATTATCAGGCTAACGAGCTCCCATCCGTCTGCCCAGGGCTTACTTCTGGACCGGCATCAGGTCTCATTGGGGAGGGTCCCTTTGATGGTTAAGAGGCAAGCCGTTTGGACGATTGACGTCTAAATTGTCGGTCATTTGACGGTTGACGGTTAATGTTTCCGAATTACGGGAGCTTTTCACGCCTGGAATAAACGTTGGGGGCGTTTTTCAACTTAACACCTGGTAATACGGGTAATACGGGTAATACGAGGGCCATATTCTTCAACCTGCCGCACAAAAATGTTTCACTACTTTCGAAAGGCGTTATTACGCGTTATCACGCGTTTCAAGTTGCGGTGGACTGCAAAACGTTCGTCGCTCGCATACCGTATACCACCGCTCTTACGTCCTCCCGCTTTTAAGCCCCTACCGTTCTAGGCCCATCTACCTGAAAACAAAATATTACTTCCGATGTAAGCCTCCTCTATTTATAATGAAAAACTCCCCGACGTCTTCCGGTCAAGACTGCTATAACTCATTTCGAAACGTTTTTTTTTTCTCATTCTGCCTGAAAGCCCCCTCGGATATAAACACCTCTGTTTATAAGCCTTTTCAAAACCCCTTACGAAGTTGTATAAGCCCAGGGGTTTATATAAGCGGCAGTTTTCGCCTAGTCTGCACCCGATCTCTCGATCGAGTACTAAAATCTCTTTTTAATGGAGCTCCGGCGGACTGAAGGGCCGCTAAGTGGAGCACCATATGCGTGAATTGCTTTCCTCGTAATCATTATGGCTAGCGGTACTAGGTATTCGTACGCGTACTTATGACAACGACGGCGACAACGTCACGCAACATGGAGGTCATCATACTCCAGCCCATTACAGAAACGTGAGAGGATTGGGACGAGCTTCTTATATTGATTAGATTGAAAATCTAAACATTTCAACCGAAATGTTACTGGTCAGAATTAAAAGCTAACTAGCAAGGAATCCAGCGAAAAACCGTCCAAATGGGAGCCTTGCAAAAGTTGCAAAATTCCATACAAATCCTTAGAATTTTGTGGCCTGTCTACTCAATCCCTACAAACTCTCTTAGGTGTCTTTTAAAGTGCTATCATTTTGCCATTTTTCCCCTCTAAATACTTCTATTCTTGGTTAAGACTCTCAAATTTAGTTGATCTTTCATCGAAATGTCTTTTTTCAGACAAACTGAAAACAACCATACTCTTTCCCAGTCCTCTCACGTTTTTGCAATAGGCTATGAAGCCAAATGAAGCCTTGGATTACAGCTTACAACACACGCGACCGTATCGTGGGCTCAAGTTTAGCTCTCATAGAAGTTACTTGATTTAAGCTTCTTGATTTATATTTTTTAAAAGTTGACCATTGCTGAGGTCTGGTTTCTAATAGACCAATTTTCAAGATAACAATAGACCTCAGTACGAGGCTCTGGAAAACAAATCCAGACTTTGTGGGGTTTATTCCCCAGAGCTCATTGTGAGGTCTATTGTTTGCGACTAAATTTGCAGGCTCAAGTATGGTTAACTTATTGTACTCAAGGCTGTGTTATTCAGAAGGTGGCTAATAACGCTTAAAGCATGAGTTTAAAGTTATCCGAAGAATAAATTTCCCTTGTAGAAAAATATTGATGGTTATCCTGAAGAAATTCTTCCCGAAAGAAGCTAATTCTGAGGCCACCATTTTGAAGTGTACTTGGGAGCCAAGCCTTGTTTATGTGGCTAATTCCGTCCAACTTGGTGTTACTGGACAGCAACTAAGAGGAAACCAGCTTTCACTCTCTCTTTTGACATTCAAAAAGGCTACTACTCTTAGGGAGATCAGGCAAGATGATGACAGAAATTAGGTTTAAGTATTTTCATTTATTACTAACAATATATGTAATTTCTGGGTTGAAATACTCCCAAATAATTTCATATCTGTTGTTATTTGAATAATCAACTGATCATGCCATCAATCATTCCATAAGTGCTATGTACTGCTGTCTACTTTCCAGTGAATTGGTTTTAATTAAATCATAGCTAAAGCTCTGCACAACAAAACAAAATTTCTGAGCTTTTTGGTCCTTCTTCTAATTAAGGTAAACATAACACCAGCCTACTCTAGAGGATTTTCAACCCCTGAGGGATGGCAAATGGAACCTAATCCATATTGGAAACTTTTGATCCTGAATAAGAACATTCAGAATTATTTTTGAGGAGTCAGAGTTTTGTTTGACAGATACATGTACATGTACAATCTTGCAAGCTTTGGTCTCTGAAAACTAAGGGTCTTGACCTCTCAGCAAGTCTCGGATCCTTTTATACAGTACATCATTCCTGCTTTGGCCATTGTACATATTGTTTCCCCAGCTAATTAATAAGTATAAGTTAAATGACCATTTACACAAATTTTAATACAATTATTATTTTTATGGAGTACAAGTAATGTGAAATGAAGTGAAAATACCTGCCTAAAACAAAGAAAATCTCACAGATTCTTTTGTCCTTGCATGTACCTAAAAATCATCTCTTAAAATATTTATCATTCTCTCTAAAATGCATCTCCGAAAATATTAAACTGTCATAGGAACGGACATGCAATGTACAAGCAGGCAGAATCTGTTATTATAATAGTAATACAAATGTTTCTAAATAACTACATGCACTTGCCCTTTGTTCTCTCTAGACTTCTTCCACCATTTCTCTGAAGCATGCACTTACATGTTCGTAAAATGCAAGTAAACAACAGATGTCTATTATGATCAATGAACCATCTGTAGCAGTGACATGCATATGATAATCCCCTTCCCTTTGCAAACTTTAATATGCACAATTATACAGCATATTGTATTGCCCAAAGGCAAGTCAAAAGAATAGTAGAAAAGGCTTGAAGAGTAGGCACTGGGGAAGGGAAGCAGAAAGTTTGGAGAGGAACTGGGGGTAATTCCATCTTAGTGTTGTTATTCATCTTCTCCAAAAGGTTCCAGGCCACTTCAAGCATTTGTTTTCATTTGGTCTCTTAAGGGAGACCATACCTTAAAACCATAAATTATGACCCAAAAAGGCTACCTAAAAGCATTGGACCATGGAGGCTATTTTTGGAAAGTGCAAAGTCAATGTTATGTTGTCTAACACGTAAGATATTTCAATAATCATACAGTTGTTTCTCTGTAAATTCCTTCATCGACAAAGCTAACTTCTCCACATTGTCTTGCTACCTTTGACTGGTGATTTAATTTCGACAGCTGTCTTGATCTCCACACTCGAATGGTGTGATCATCACTAGCACTCACCAACATTTCTTCATTGACAGGGTTAAATGCCACGCAATTTACTACATCACTGTGTCCCTCCAGAGTGGCCAGCTTGGCTCCAAAGTGTCTGTCCCAAACATGGGCACAGTGATCCTCAGCTCCACTAGAGATAATAAATAGAATTACGTACCAATATGACGTAACAGAAGCAAATAAATAAATGAGTGAGTGACTGAGTGAGTGAGTAATAGTAATAGTAATAATAGTAATAGTACTCTTTATTGCACCTTACTCTCCAAAGGGAGGTCTTGGTCTAGATACATCAAAGGTTTGAACATTAACTTAACTAATAAAATGCAAAATAATGTTTACCATCATCTGCATACAACTAATAAGAACATTTATAGCCCTTATTACAGTTGTGAATCAAGAATCTCTTTCCTTTTTTGAAACATTAAGTGAATATATTTTCCTATTGTTTTAGATGTGTTCGTGTTTTCCGCTCTAAGTAGATACCTTGTCTTCTCGTTATCACTTAAACTGTTGTAATGAGCGTCAACGTTTGAAATATGTAAGTGTAGCTCACGTCTTAATGTGGTATATCCCTGACAATACATCAAGAAATGCTGTTCATGTTCTATGCAATATTCTTTGCATACTAAACATGTGCGTTCTTCTACTGGAGAGTGAGTGAGCGAGCGAGCGAGCGAGCGAGCAAGCGAGTGAGTGAGGGAGGGAGGGAGGGAGGGAGTAAGTGAGTGAGTAATAGTAACAGTAACAGTAGCAGTAGCAGTAGCAGTAGCAGTAGCAGTAGCAGTAGCAGTA
>JAEMPF020015253.1:175-12888 GCA_022496165.2 Catalaphyllia jardinei | reverse complement strand
GGAACCAGGATGTATGTCACCGCCATCTTTTGGAAGAAAGGAAAAAACTAGAAACTATCGTAAGCTAATGTTGGGTTAATTTTTTTGAAAAAAAAAAAGAAAAGTATTAGGGCCTAAGGGGAAGGCATATCTTGGTTTTCTTATCCACTGTTAAAGACTATTTTTTCACATAGGTACAGTAAATTTACTGATTCGCTGACAGCAACGCCAAGTTGATGATAATACAAACCTGAATATTCATAAAGATGCTGTATTAGTTGCCATTGTTGAATTAAAGTTGTTGAGTTAACGTTGTAATAAGCCTAGCGTTTTTATATAGTTTTGTTTTGTATTTTCTCCTTGTATGTCCCATTTGGCTGGTGGGATTTCAAATATGTCTACCCTGCTTCACAAAAATATACCTGAACTACAACAAAACTACAATAATCTCCCATCTCTCCTGAAAATCCGCAGCTCTGGCCCGTGGCTTCCTAGTACTGATAATGACTGGGTACAGGACGGGGCCATACCCCATATTTCGCCAAAATGGGCCTTTGATAACGGACCACGGAGCAAGCGATTTCCCAAACCAGGGTTTTTATATGTACAAATGAAAGGGAAGGGGTTCTGAAGAAATTTAAAATTAAAACAACTTTTTCTCTGTAAGGTGATGTATGACTGCAGTTCTACCTTTTCTTTTCTTTTAGAGGTCGAAAAATCCAAAAAAAGTTTTCACTTACAAACACCTCAAGACCACTTATTTTAAACAACTCAAGATGTTCGCACGGAGAGCAATGATGCCTTTTCAGGTTTTGGCTTCAGGGCTCAAAAGGTTGCTGGAGCAATAAGTTCCCTATTTAATTTTCGGGGCCCCTGCCCTCCTTGTACGAAACACGAGAATGGCAGGGCTTGTGGCCTTTGTTTGGGAGGTAATAGGCAGTTTCTTACATTTATGGTTAAACCTTATTACATTTATGGTTCTTAGGTTATTACATTTATAGTAAAATTTTATTACGTTTACGGTTGATGGATATGTTAAATTTGTGGTGAAAAGCTATTACATTTGTGGTTAGTATTACATTTATGGTCAATTTTTATTACATTTAAGGTTGGTATTACATTTATGGTTCTTATTCCATTTATAGGTGATACAGTTGTGCCTAGAGACGGCGTTACTTTTGGTCAGCACCAGGAATCGTGACCTAGATCTGATCGAGACTGATTTCTTGAATTAATTGGGAGGTGTTAATGTCAGGGACCTTACAGTTAAAGTGCCATTGCGACGAAATTTCACATATCTTTTTGCAACTTTTTTTTTACACAGAATAACTTACCATGGCAAACCAAATTTCGCCGCTTGAAAATTTCGCCGCTTGAAAAGTTGAATTTTTCGTCCGTCATCACTCGAAATTGGTTCCATTTGAGCCTGCTATTTTCGCAGCGGCTTCTACACTTGTGACGTCATACTCCTAACGCGCGATTGATTTACCTTTGGCCGCCATTGATGTCAGTCGGGTATTTATCTTAGCATTAGCGAAATCTCTGTCGATTCAGAAGTTCATTTTGGATAATGTTTGTCTGAAAGCAGTAGTGAATGTTGCTCTGAGTCTTCAGAGGCTAGCTTCTGCTCGGCAAGTGAAGATATCCAGTCATACGATGATAGAGGGTCTCAATGGGGTTAACCGTCAACCGTCAAATGGCAAAAAAATTAACCGTCAACCGTCAAAAACGGACTATTTTTACCGTCAATCGTCAAATGAGCGAGCCAGAATAAGCCGTCAAATTTCTCAGATATCCTTAAACGATCGAGACCTATTGACTTAAATGGGTTCAAGTTATGCTGTTAATAAATGATCGTTTTAATATATCACAAAAATACATATTTGTGCTTCCAAGTCTCGAGTAAAACCGGCTAGCGACCGTGAGAGCTGACTTCCATCGGTCGTAAAACGTCAGTCATCTCGAGCATAGTTTCTCTTTTCTCCAAGTGGAAAATATTCCCTTCGAGTATATGTGCGCTGCTCATTGGTCCTTTATCTGTTTATTTAATATTACTTTTTAAATGCTACAAAATGCCACACGAAAAACTGAGCATAGCAGTGCAATGCACTCAGCACCCAGTGTAGAAGTGTGTTATACTATGTTGCTATAGTTAAAATTCGATCTCGTTATCACTAGAGCCTTGGTGAGTCAGTGGTTAGAACGTCCGATCTAGTATTCGGAAGGTAACGAGTTCGATTCTAGCCCGGGACACGAAAATTTTCGTTACCCCGGGCGAGCATAGTTTCTCCGTATTCCAAGTGGAAAATATTCATTGGAGTATAAGTGTGCTGCTCATTAGTCCTTTATTAAATATTACAAGTCTTTAAGATCCTAATATGACTCCTTATACAAGTACACCAATTCAGGCGGAGCAGGCGCTTAATATGTCCAGTGGTAACAGCCTGTGTGGCAGGAGTTTTCAAAAACTTACGCGAAAGGAACGAAACTGGAGGAAATGCGAAAAATAAGGAGCAGAGGGAGGGGGCGAGGCGAGCGAATAAAACTTCTTTTTTCCCCACCCCCTCCCCCTTCTCACTCACCCCCTTCCCAGTTCCCCTCAATTTTTTGCTCACCCCAGGCGTTCTCCTTCGCTCGCCCGCTTTCTCACTCGCTTTTTCGATCTCCGCCAGGAAAAGGAAAGGAAACGGCTGCTACAGAGGCTAGAGCAAAATTATATTGTTTTATTAAAACATGTAATTTGGTCAACTACCAAAAATAAAAAAAAGAGATCGAAGTGGTATTTTTAATTCTTAGGTATTTCAAGTTTATTTATGTATATTTTTGGTGTCAACTGTAATGTTATTTTGAATTTACCCATACATATAGGGTTATATGTTTTTAGGGGCAAGTGTATAAATTGTTCTTTGGAGTTCATTGTCCAGCATGAAGAATGCAGATGTTGCATGGAGGTTGATAGATGTCATGAAAGAGATGACTAGTATGTTACTTTTGCATCCAGGTTTTGCAAGTGTGTCTGAGTAGTTGGGTTTTGGCTACTGCAGCAATAGGGCTTACAACGAAAAAAAAAGAAAAAGATTACCACATTGACCACATTGTTCGATGAAGGCAACACCACAGACACCTGAGACAGTGGGAAACCCCAAAAATTGGAATTTGAGAGGGGCAATAGCCGAGTCTGAAATCACCCCTTGCTAGCTGCCAGTGCTGCTAAAAAGTTCACACTGATGATCAGAATTTTATAACTGGTCACCAGTGGGGGAATAACTATAGTCCAAGTTTATGGTAGCAGAAACTGATGTTTATAGCCTGGGAATTAGGCCCTACGTTAACTCACTCATTGTCATATTAGCAAAAATCATGTCTCTGCTTCTTGGTCACACAACGTGCAAGATTTGGATAAGCCTTTTTACTAAGTAGCAGTAGATACTAGTCCAAAGTACAAGAGAGAAAAACGAACAGTAACCGATTGTTTGATTATAATATATCATTCTCTTTGGCAAAGTCCACTGAAACCAAGCAGGGTATATTTACTATACTTCAGAGACGTTCCATTCATACTATCACATGCTCATCATGCTCATGTGCTACATTGTTTCCCGCACACTGTCCTTGCCCAGTCATTCCTGTTGGGTTTCGGTTCACCCACAACAGCGCTTTTTCCCTCCCTCCCACCCTTAGTTCTGTCTGGAACCTTTGTTTCTCTGTTTCGATTTTTACCTAGGTTTACTTTATATGACCAGAAAGTTTTTTTGCATGCAGATCATTATTTTATTCCTCTCCACAGATATGTATCTTTAAGATTAATCTGTACATTTTAGTACTGGACTAGGTCTCATTCCTTCATTGGATTTTGGGGATGTAGATCCACTGTGTTGCTTCCAAAAAAAATAGTGGCAGTGAAGTGCAACCCCTGGCTGCACATTACCCCACAGTAAGGCTTAGCCCTTAAAGGTAGGTCCGGGAAAGTATCCACTCCAAGTGTGGACCCCCGGTCACACCTGATCTGTACGCCACCCAGGATGAGCCACCCCTCCTGGTTCTCCTTAGTTTCTAGTGACTGGGGCATATGGGCCTCACCCCCGGAGACTGACCAGAACCCCTGTCCAGGGTGACTATACCCGGTATCACTCGATTATGTCTCCTCCAGGGGGGCTTGTCTCCAGGTCCCCTTACCCCCAGGGTTAATCGCTTCCCTGCCACCAGAAGTGGCCCATTACCTTTTGTGTTGGCGACTGCACATCACAAGCTTATGATGGAAAGGTTTCGTTAAGTTAAAAGCTGTAGCCAAAGTCAAAAAAGTTAATTGTGGACCCTAAACAGCCAACGGTGGGACATTTGAGCTTATGTTAGGTCAACTGAAATGTACACAGCAAAACGCGCTAACGAAAATTAGTTTCGCTCACGACATTGTCTCTATCCAGCGGCTAGGTGGAAAACGCGGGGCCGGGGTCCCGGGGTACGGGTTACGCAGTACGGGGTCCCAAGGTGTGGAAAACAAAGGGTCTGGGGGAAAACAAGGAGTCTGGTGGAAAACACGGGGAAAGTATTATTTCGCCTAACAATGAATTTTCCTCGTTAAAATCGATCAGCATGAAACGCGTTTTTCATGAACATGACTGAGCAAATTAAATATTTCGCGAGAAAGAAAACCATTCAAATGTCGACGTGCGTGCAGTGGTTTTCTTTTGCATGGGGCGTCTATTTCATTTTTCGCAGTGACTTGTGTGGATTTATTTTCCAGATAAACTAAGAACGGAGTTAGGAACGGAGTTAGGAACCGAGTTGGGAACCGAGTTATCAAGTTAATAATGAATTAATTGATCATCGATGATGATGCGAGACAAAATAGGGTAAGTTGAAAGAGACAACACGACCCCTACCCGCCCTTATCTCAAATGTCTACGTTTTTGTATAAAACCAAGTTGACCTAATAATTTTCACTCTATGAAAGCTGCTACACTGCTGGTAAAGTTTAGGACTTTTCGCAGGTTTTCATAAAAGGGTAGTTGGAACGCTGGAAATTGAAATTGAACATTGGGAATTAGTGCATTATGTATTTTATTCAGAGACCCTATATGGCGTAAATAAGCAGTAGGCAGTTTTCAACGGTGTTGTACTTTCTTTTTATGAAACGTGACGAAGGGCGTGGAGGATACGGGAGGAAATGAATCAAGTGAATCAACAGGTTTCACCTCGTTAGACCGTCATATCGGAGGTAGCCAGTAACTCAGGTTCTAGGGATGACCACTCATTATTAAACAACTGTCGGTGAATCGATAACACTTTAATTTTAAATAGATTTTATACCAAAAAAAAATTTCTCTTAAATAACACTTTCACTTTAAATAGATTTTATACCAAAAAATACTTTCTCTTAAATAACACTTCAATTTTAAATAGATTTTATACCAAATAAATAAATAATTTCTCATAATAATTTCTCTTTGAATTAATTCCAAATCGATCACACAACGAATCAATGAGTCAACAACAACAATAAAGTGAAAGTGTGGGCAATGGCATTACACAAACTCTAATTTTGTTTCTCTAAGACTTATCTTCAAAGGTTTCCTAGAGTAAAAGGCAACTAATGGGGAAAACCTCGTATTTAAAAAAAACTAAGGCTATGATGCTATTGAAATCTTGAAAATGAGTCCGTGCTCTACCCCTGAAAAGAACTTAAAATTAAATTTCTTCTCAGAGAGGAACAAATACCGAACGTGAGAGAGTGGCGGAAATAAAGTCTAGGTTTTTTTCAGATTAAAGTTCAAAGGCTTCGTGCACTTGTGCAACATGCTGCATGGAAGGAGCGCTTGACTTTACAGGTGGCTGGTGCACCTGTGCAACATGGTGCATGGAACCTGTGCTTGACTGCACAAGTGCCTGGTTTCCCGGTGCAACTTGTGGGCTACCTGTTTAAACAGATTGTCTAGTGTCTTGTTGTCATGAACCTTCTGCTGCAGTGTATCATCGTTTTCGTTGACGTTCGGAACATTAATTAGGACCCACACTGCATGTAAGCAAAGATCCCGTTTTCCGGCAAATGTACAATTGCAGTCGATGGTTTCACTAATTTCAACTAATCGTAACACTTTTTTGTGGCGGCTGATGTCATGGATCCTTTCCAGACTGACTTTGGCCCGTTTTGCCATTCGCAGTGAGTCTAGAAAGTTCTTGCTCCGACTTGTTCTCTTACGATACCTCTTCCGTACTTTTTTGCTTGAACTTTTTTCGGAAGAACCATCACTGGAGCTACTGAGATCTTTAGGGTCACTCATCATGCTAACCTGCCTTTTCTTTACCCGCTGGCTGGAACTCTAACCGGCACTGTAGGCCTCCTCATCAACAGCACCTTGGGACAACTCCACTGCAAATTGAGTAGCACGATCAAGCTGTCGTCTAAGGGACATGTCATCTTTCTTTTTTTGGTCAAGGCACCTCCCGCAACTGTAAGTTTCACTTATGTACCTAGTATAATATCAGTGGAGATTTGTCTTTTAAAAATACATGTATGTGTGTATGTGGGGGGGGGGGGGGAGGAGAGGAAGAGGCTTAATTAAAATAAATATTTCAATACCTTTGAAGTTTGGCTTTTAAAAGGGCACTCTCGACCACATGATCCTCTGCCACACGAGCACGCGTAGCATTCTTTGCCCCCCTGGTGGCATTCCTTGAATGTCCCACTTCTGCAATATTAGTGTTTGGTGTCTTCGGGCTTTTAAATGCAGGGAACACATGAAACCTGAGAAAGAACGTTTGTCTTTAGCTTGAGAATGGAAACATTTTACAATAATTGAGATACATTGTTTACTTTGCTCATTTGTTTCCAGTTTTGTGATAAACGTATTAGACACTCTAGTCTTTGAAACCTGTCAATGAGTGTTCTTAGCCATAGACCAGCTGTATCTGTGGAAGGTAATAATTTAAAAAAAGCTTCCAGTTCTCTCATTTTTGTTGTCAACACGACCTTGACGAGATCACGATTTGTTTCACTTCCAGGAATAGGGATTGATCATGTGACCAGTTTAAAGAATGCCACAATGAAAGTAGCAAGACTGCCAATTTCTAGGTTGCTGGGATTTTATGGTTCATCATTGCTTAGAACAGGAAGTCTATTGAACTATTTGCTGGGAATGACTAGTTTCCAATGTTCCTGGAATGTAGTACTCCTCTTACCTCCGCACTCATCTCAGAGCAATAAAGAGATGTACATACCTTCTCACATGCCAGAATTGGTTAAACCAGGCCTTCACAAGGCTACTTTTGTCTTTTGATGCCCAGTCCATGAGTGTTCTTCGTTTTGCCTCAAATGCACTAGGAGTCTCGGAACAATAGATCTCATGAACCAAAGTTAGGAATTCTGCTTTGGATTTGGGGCTGCAGTCACTTTTTGCAACTCTGTGTGCACAATCATAAAAGTGGCTTTCACAGGATTTTGCACGGCTCACCATGTCATCTTTTAACATTTTCTGAATGCTTGAACGATTGCCGCCATGCTCGTCAGTTACTATGCCAACAGGGTAAAAAATGTAGCTTCTATCACCTGTTACATTTCTCAGGGCCTGTTGTAAGAAGTTAGATAGAAAACATCATTGTACTGTGGTATATTTATAATTCTTATGTGAAACATAAGAATTGTGTTGCCTGCTCAACTATGAGCAATTCACTTCCAACATGGAACGGCTAGTTCAAAAGCATTGAAAGGAACAAAAAGGCCACAAAACAACCAGATGTACAGTTAATGTAGCATCCCAAATGAGCCCTGTATCGTTCCCATTGTTTTCGCGAATCACATTTCCTTTTTTCGAGTTTTCTAGCAAAATTTTCAGGTTTTCAAAGTTGGATAAGAGGTTTTCAGGAAAAAGGAAGTTAATAAATTAATCCCAGTCCTAGAGAGGTTTGTTCTTAAATTTGTGTGAAATCACATCATTATGTTACATGACTATGTAATACATCTGCACACACATTCTGTGACAATAAAAAACTTACTTCATTCAATTGGCGGCAGAATTCACAAAGGGTGAATTCCAGTTCCAAAGGCTGTTTTCCAAAGGGTGTTTTCCTGTTCACAGTCCATACTGGCTATAGTGACCATCTCCTTAATGGTTGGGTGCTGAACACTTAAATTTATGGTTTTCATGCCCATAACTTTATCATGCTCGGCATCCAGAAAACAAAATTCCTCTGATAATGGATGCTGACCCCCGCTTTGCATGAAAACAGCAGTGTCAAGCCTTCTCTTGCTGGATCTAAATACTACCGAGGTCTTGCTCTCACATAATGTACCATCCTGAACTTTCCAGAGTAAATATTTGCCTTTCAAATCGCTGGCTTCTTTAAGTTTGGCTAGAGCTTCAAATGAATGTCCCACTGGGCTTACTGCACTGCTTACTTTTTGCTTGATGTTTTGGATTTTCTTGAGATCAGCCATAGCACTCTCCAGCCACAGTCGTATTTGCCTGGAAAAAGCACTTGCATCGCTACTAATGTCAGGTTCAATTGTGCGTGCTTCACATGTGTGCTGCCCATGATGGAACACAGTGACATGGTTCTCCCCAAATTCCCACACCTTTTTGGCTGTGCATGGGACTCAAACTGCCTCATAGCTACAACACGCGCATACAGTACAATTGGCTGTCACACTTTTGAACTGAACCATGCTAGTTTTTCCATAGGAATGGAGGAAAGCACGCTTCTTATTTTGACATTTATAAGTTCCACCACAGGAGGCTACTCTGCGTATCCCAAGGAATCCTGCCCTGCTTGACGTTACCCACGGTTGCCATGGTCGGCCATCTTTGGTGCTTTTCATAAGATTGTTGCTGTCATATTTTAGCTTGAATGCAGAATGCCCATTATGTGGCAGAGACTCAACTTCTTTAATGTTCAGGTCTGACCATATGGAGGGAGGAAGCTTTTTCCTTTCCCTAAAGAAACATAAATGTGCAATTAACATAATGATCCTTATTTACTGCCAGGGATGCTAATTTACTTTTGACAGCTCAAGGGAAGGGGCTTATTGGAGAGCGAGCACTTAGAGAAGGGGCGCTCGGCGTATTGGAAGGAGATAATTTGGTTTTATCAACTGAGTTGATGTGAATTAGCCACCGTAAAGACATTCAGAAGCTCACGTTTCGAGCGCTAGCCCTTCATCGGAGCGAATCGAGGTGGGTTGTGTGTGGTTTATAGACAGAAATATGGAGCTGCGCTATTGGTTGGTGCCTGGCAACGTGAAAAACAGAATAAATTAGTTGAATGAAAAGCGTTCGTTGATACCGTGAGGATTAAGAGTGCCGATTTGAAAAATAAATTTTTGTTCTAGAGTTTTGCGACTTTCTGTGCTTCCTTGATGTAGGGAGAGGCCGCAGACTGTCATATATTGCGTAGAAGGATTCGGCAGATTAAAGTTTTTAGCGACCGGTTTAAATGCGTTTTTTCGTCTTTCTATACGTCGCGAAGATGTTCTCGAAATCGGTTGCCTAGTCGTCTACCTTTTTCGCCGATATATAACTTTTTGCAAAGGGTGCATGTTATACAGTAGATGACATTGGCTGAGGTACAGGTAAAATGATCAGTGATCTTAATGGATCGCTTGGGTCCCGACAATTTTTCAACGTTGCAAATGGAAGGACATGTTTTGCATCGTGCGCGTGCACATTTAAAAGTACCGGGTTGTTCACTCGTTTGAAAAGCACTTCTGACTAAACAGTTACCTATGTTTTTGTCGCGTTTTAATGAAATTAATGGCGGTTGCGAAAAGATTCTGCCAGTATCGGAATCATTTTGAAGTAATTTAAAGTCTTTTAGAATGATGGATTTAACTGCGTGGTTGTGAGGGTGAAATGTGAGAGTGAATGGAATTCTTTTGTTATTCTCCTTCTGAGACGTTTGTAGTGCTGACTGCCGATCAATTGGGCGCGATGATGGCCTGCTTCAACCACAGAGGCAGCATAGCCACGTTTGTCGAAGTCTTCACTACAAAGGCGACGAAGTCTAAGAAATTGAGAATAAGGAATGGAATTCTTGACATGTGATGGATGTGAAGATGAATACAACAAATAACTATGAGAATCTGTGGGTTTGTAGTGCACACTGGTGCATAAACCGTTGCCTTGGACGAAAACCTTAATATCTAGAAATGCTAAAGAAGTATCGGAAATTTCCCACGTATATTTAAGAGCCAGATGAAACGAATTAACAGCAGTTATAAATTGATTAGATAGATAAGATAAGATAACTTTATTTATATTTCCATCAGTTAATTAAGTTAATTATCTATAGTAATGTAACTAACTACCTAACTACAATAAAACAAGGTACAAGGTATCGTCTTCGAGACGTTTTCAATATGACACTCCCAGTTTATATTTTGATCGACATAAACTCCAAGGGATTTAGCAGAGGTTACTTGTTCTATTGCATTTTCGTTTATAGTAAGAGAGGGACTTTCCGTAAATTGTGATAACTTCTGCCTTGACGCAATAAGCATAAACTCAGTTTTGTCATTTTTAGGGTGAACTTGTTAGCGGACAGCCATTCGTACACACTACTCAGGTCGTGATTAAGACAATAATTTATATGGTCAATGTCAGTACTGGCAAGCGTCAGGCTGGTATCATCTGCGCACATTCTGGGTTCCGAATATGTCAGACAACGTGGTAAGTCATTTATATAAATCAAACACAGAAGAAGTCCCAAAATTGTTCCCTGGGGAACACCACATCTTAGACCTTTGGGAGCTGACTTATGAGAATTTAGACGATAAATATGTGTTCGATTAGATAAATAAGAAGCAAACCATTGATGGCTGGTCCAACAAATCCCATAGTATTGCAATTTTGTTTTCAAAATATCGTGATCTACTGTATCAAATGCCTTTTTGAGGTCTAAAAAGACTACCGCTTTAACAAGACCACGGTCTATATCCATTGCCCAGCTATCTGTAGCTTCGATAAGTGCTGTGAGCATGGAATGCAAAGACCGAAAACCAGATTGATGGCACGAGAGAAAGTTGTTTTTAGTTAAATAATGATAAAGCTGATCGTAAATTATCCGTTCAGACTTTGGCCACAACTGGAATTACTGATATTGGTCGGTAATTCGTCGGATCAGAGCGCTTCCCAAAATTTTTATACAATGGAGTGACTCCGGCAGATTTCCACTCGTTGGGAAAGATGCCAGTCATTAGCGATTGATTAAATATATGAGTAAGAGATTCCGCTAGTACATCGGGACATTCCCTTAGAAGTTTCGCTGAAATATTATCTAATCCAGTTGCTTTTGACTCGCAAAGCTTTGACAGTAGTGCAAAAACATGTGTTGGCATTGCTTTTTAAAAAACAAAATTTTTATCAGTTTCAGTAGGAAATTCTTCGAAGGATTTATCAACTTCTGTTACGTCTCTACTAAGACTTGGCCCAATTTAAGTGAAAAAGGAGTTTAGCATTTCTGCTATAGCTGTTTGATCGCCAGAACTTACGCCATTATATTCCATCTCATTAATAACAGTTTTATTGGACTCATTAATTGTTTTCCATGTTTTCCTTTGATCTCCAAAACAATTGTTGAAGGCATTTTCATAATAAGCTTTCCCAGTTCACTTGATTTTTAACCAATCGAAATTGGTTCCAAATAAAAGGATCTTTTGTCTTAATAGCCTTTCTTTTGAGACGGTCTCTGAAATTCATCCGCTTTTTCAGAATAGAGGTTATCCGTGGGGATTTAGAATTTAGCGTCCGTTTGGTCTTCATCGATGCGTGCTTTTCACACACATTCAAGAACAATTCTTTCCACCTTTTGCACAGTTCGTCTCTGGCGGAGGAAGTGGCGCCGACACAGTCGTCAATGTAGCGACGGTAGAGGTCAGGTTTGGGGCCGTTGTATTGATTGAAAAATTGGTGTTCAATGTAGCCTAAGAAAAGATTGGCGTAGCTGGGTCCCATTTTGGTACCCATGGCCACACCATTGATTTGTTTATAATAACTGTCGGCGAATGAAAAACAGTTTAGTGTTAAAACTAGTTCAGCCAAGCGGAGCAGTGTTTCCGAGCTTGGTTCCTTAACAGTGTGTAAATCAAAAAAATGTTTGAGGGCTAGAAGACCTTCGCCATTACATTAGGGATGACGGTGTAAAGAGATGTAATATCCATAGTGAAAATAAGTTTGTCTTCGCCCATGAAATTGAAATGGCGAAAAATTTGGAGTGCGTGTTGACTGTCTTTAACATATGACGGTAAAGATCTGACGATAGGTGCCATATTTTTGTCCAAATAGCTAGAAATGAGTTCGGTAGGGCAACTACATGCATAGACAATAGGTCGGCCTGGGTTGTTAGGTTTGTGAATTTTAGGTAAAAAGTAAATAGATGAAGTTCTAGGAGTTGTGATGATGAGATTAGTAGCAGTAGCCAGCAATTCCTGTTTGACTATAAGATCATTAATAGCGCTCTTGACAATTTGTTGGTTAGAGGAAGGGAGATCTTTTTCGACTTTAGCATAAAAGGAGGTGTCAGAAAGTTGCCGCAAAGCTTTTTTTTGGTAGAGGTCTGCCCGCCAAACAACTAAAGCGCCGCCTTTGTCGGCCGCTTTCACAATTATGTCTTTGTGCTTACTAAGATTTTTCAGCGCTGCCCTCTCTTCCGAAGAAAGGTTGGAAAATTTGGTGTTTCGATTGAAATTTAGTTTATTGATGTCATGACGGCATTTATTGATAAAAAAATCTAAAGAGGCAAAC
>JAEMPF020007312.1:41185-47149 GCA_022496165.2 Catalaphyllia jardinei | reverse complement strand
TCCCGAGGGTTGGGTGAGATGTTGAAGCTTCGATTTGACTGGTACATAACTGGCCTCTCTAAAAACTGAAAGAAAGCATGATAACGAGAAGAAATAAATTAAAGCTTTAGAAATCTTGCATTTAATCGAGAATTGCTGTTTGCTAACTGGCGTCCACAGTGTAGGACTAACCGTAGATAACGAAGCCTAGAGTGTGCAAATATACCCGGCAGCTAATTCTCAATGCAATGTGCTTTAATGCGAAATACTTACTCGACAACTTGGGGGAACTTGGACTTTCTGCTTTTTACGTAGCAACCGTGACTGTTCTCGATTTGCAGAATTCTTTCCGTTTTCTTTGAGCTCTTGAAGCTCTTTCAAGACATCGCGAAGGACTTTGTTGTGCTCCTCGTCCCTCGATTTTAGCTGATCTTGGAGTTTTTTGTTCTCCGCTATAACTTCTTTGTTTGTTTGCAGTGTTCTCTCCAGAAGAACAACTTGATCGTCGGTAATCTCCGCCATTTCGTGCTTGATTTACTGTAAAGTTTAAAAGCCTCCTCCAACCCTGAAATGCGCCTTTGAGCTTTAAGCGCGCTAGCAATAATTTATGCAACGTATCTTGGCGCGCAAATACTAATTGTTACCCCTGGATACGTGGGGGAAGTGAGAACTGTTCATGGCAGTTGAGGATTATTTCGCGTTCATTTTCATTGCAAACATGCAATATTAGTTGGGAAGCAATCACTTCATAATTTAGTGTTTGTTTAAGATGAATTTACCCTCCGAAAGCCGTATAGGACTGGAATAATTGCATGTATTGAAGACTAACCACCCCTAGCCAGGGAATAAGTCACGCAACATTCTCGACCCCAGACCCTTCGAAAAGAGAAGAGCTCTGGGGTCGAGAATGGTCACGCAATAAAGTTTCAAGCGAATGCGCTCATTAGCATCGTCTGTGAAAACGTTTCTTCCATGGGATGTGTTACCGGCTACTTGGTGTCAAAACGTTTGCAGTCGCATGATTATTATTCTGTTTGACATATTTTTGTTAATTCCTAATGGAGTGGGGTGAACAGAGCGATTCTCTTTACTGTCCCCATTGCAAGGAATATGTTGGAAGGTCCACCTATCGGAGACATCAGCTTATGCTGAAAAGAAAACTGGTATCGACAAGTTCTTCTTCAAACGACAGTAGTGATTCGGAGTCCTCGAGTGATGTTAATTCCCTTGATCAATCAAAATCTCCAAGGAGATTGTCCGATGCTAAAATTGGTAAGCAGGCACTTAATGGACGGGGTTGCGCAATGTTAATATTCCATATTTTTAATCAAGTTTGTTGTTTCACGACATGTCCATGAAACGTTGAACCCACATGGATGGTCATTTAAGTCCTTCTCAATATGATCTCTCTCAGTCAAAAACCATCCGTAAACCTTTATGATGCGTTTTTCTTTGCCTTTTAAATTAATGTTATGCGATCTTCTAAAATTCTGGGCTCAATCCTGTGGGAATTAACAAGAGGATATTGTATTCCCTGTTTTGATGATTTCCCAATCGAACACCAATTGATTTTGTTCAATTGCATACTCAGGGAAGGAAGGAGTGTGGGGAGCACAGCAACCTGATGGTAGAAGGGGCTACTGTTTTGCTTTTCAGCAGGGGGTGTAGTGGGTGATTATGCACTATCATTGGCTATCCCCAGGAGGGACCCCAGGCAAAGGAGGGGACTTTGTACAGGATCCTGTAAAAGTTCTTGATTCCCCCCTTCCTTGAAGGGGACACAGAGCATTCAAAGTTAAGGGGTGCAATCCAGTTGATATGAGGAAGCAGTTCAGTAAAAATGTAGGAAATTATGAAGCCATGGGATATTTCCTGCATTTGTCATTAACTTTATGCATCATAGTTTGATAGGTGGATTACCAAGTGACCACTTTAGCTAAAGGAAGAGATATAGCACAGGCCATAAAAAATGTAAATTTACTTAATTAGATGTGGAGGTCGATTAATTGTCTTGTTGTAGTCTTGGCTAGACTTTGTCAGAATAACCAGCCCTAAATAGCTAACTAATCTCATTACAGATAGTGTGGCTGAACATGTTGGTGATGATCAGAATAAGGAACATTCATCATCTCAAGAAGAGACTTTACATGACAGTTTGGACATTAACACTGGCATGGTGAGTGAAAAATTCCCATTCTCTCTACCTCTCCCTCCCCCTTACCACTATCTTTGATATATTTTTTTCCTGTTCTTTATTTTCAGATACTATACCCTTTTAAAATTATTTTTTTACAGGACACAGCCACAGAGAATGTCAGCCCAGAAGAAAGTTTTGATAGTGATTTAAATTCAGATGTGGATGGAAGTGAACTTGATGAAAGTGTCAATGAAAGTAATAACGACGAGAGTGATAGTGATGGTGTGGAGAACTGGGATGGAATCCCAGAAGATCAATTTGCAAGAGATATTCCTGCTGCAACACCTTTGCCTGAACCTGACAGGAAAAAAAGCAGGGTACAGCAGGTGAATGCTTTAGTGTTTTGGCTGGTGTATTTCCTTTTGATTTGGCAGTCTGCGTGCAAACTTAGTGACAATGGCCTGGTATGGCTGCTTCAGTTTTTGTTTCAGTTTCTGAAAGTCCTTGGTGCCACAATTTCAAATGAATTTTTAGCTGACCTAATTGTAGTTATGCCATCATCTTTGTATCTACTTCGTCAATTTATCAACCTTGATAGAGACTACTTCACAAAGTATGTTGTGTGTCCAAAGTGCACAAAGCTTTATGGCTATGATTCCTGTCTTAAAGTTGAAAACAACCGAACTGTGCCTAAAAAATGCTCCAACACATTTATATCAAGAGGTCAGAGGAAAGCTTGCAATGCTCACTTAGTGAAAAGAGTAAAGCTGAAAGATGGCAAAGAACGATTCTACCCCATCTATTATTACTGTTACAACAGCATAATTGAGGAAATGGAAAGATTACTGCAGCGGAAAGGGATCCCAGACAGTTGTGAAGAATGGCGGAATCAGCCACAAACAGAAGGAACACTTTCTGATGTGTACAGTGGACAAATATGGAAGGATTTCCAGAATTATAAAGGAAGTGAGTTTCTCAGCTCACCTAGAAATTATGGACTTATGCTGAACTTTGATTTTTTTCAACCAATGAAGCATCGCAAGGATTACTCAGTGGGTGTTCTCTATCTGGTCCTTTTAAACTTGCCAAGGCACTTGCGCTTCAAGTGGGAAAATGTTATTGTAATTGGAATTGTTCCTTCCTTAGATGGAGAACCAAAGTCATTGAATGAATTTTTGCAGCCAGCAGTTGATGAACTGAATGCTTTGTGGAAAGGTGTGAGACTTAAGTCAAGCCTGAGTTCAATTAGCTTAAAATTTCGTGCAGCTTTACTATGCATATCAGCTGACATACCTGCAGCTCGAAAGTTATGTGGTTTTAAAGGTCACAGTGCATATCTTGGTTGTTCTCGTTGTCTGAAAGTGTTCCCTGGTGGATTTGGAGAAAAGAAAGATTACTCTGGTTTTGACAGAGAAAGCTGGGAAGCTCGCACAGACAGGCAACACAGGAGAAATGCCAAAAGACTTGAAAAATGTCAAACTGTAACAAGTAGGAACAATTTGAGTCGCAAATTTGGCATTAATTACTGGAGCTCTTTGCTAGACCTTGAATATTTTGATGTCATTAGATTTTGTGCTGTGGACCCAATGCACAATCTGTTCTTAGGAACATCGAAATATGTTTTCAAGCTCTGGGACAAGCAGGGAATCATTGGCAAAAAAAAAATGAAGATACTTGAGAAACGGATAGATCAGATGGATGTTCCAACTGACATTGGGCGTTTGCCCAAAAGAATTTCATCTAACTATGGATCATATACAGCAGAGCAATGGAAGAACTGGACTTTAATTTACTCTGTGTTTGCTCTCAAGGGAGTCATTGAAGATAAACATCTTCAATGTTGGCAGGCATTTGTATTGGCATGTAAATATTTTTGTAAAAATACTGTGACAACTGCAGATCTACAGAGAGCTGACTTGCTTATTCTTAAATTCTGCAAGCAGTTTGAAAAGCTTTATGGAAAAAAAGCCATTACACCAAACATGCATCTTCATTGTCATTTGAAAGACATTATTATGGACCATGGTCCAGTTCACAGTTTTTGGTGTTTTAGTTTCGAGAGATACAATGGTATTATGGGGAGTGTTTCCACAAACAAACAATCTCTTGAACTTCAGTTAATGAGGAAGTTAATACTTTCGCGTTTCCTTGACAATATTCAGCTGCCATTACAATACAGAGCCGAATTTCAAGGTTTAATCCAAAATCCTTTCAGCACCAATTTCTGCAGCTCTTTGGTGTCAACTGCATTTACCTTACACAATAAGGCCACTACCATCCTTGTTAACGAAGTGGACTGGTCAGACCTGGTGCAAGTTGTGCTGCCTTCCAATTACAAAATGCAAAGTCTTGAAAGTGAAGACCAGACTTCACTCTGTGTCGTATACCAGAGCCTTTATCCAGAACAGTCAATCGACAAGAATGATATGGCTGAAACCATCAAAAAGTATTCAGCAGTTACCATCAGCAATCGCCATTATGGTTCTAAGATGGAATGCCGCTCTCTACGTTCAGCTAGAATTTACGCTTCGTGGGCAAATGATCAGGGAGAACTGAATCTTGATAAACTCTCATTTTTGGCTGGTTATGTTCTCTTTTACTTTTCACATTCCATTAAGGTAAATGGGAAGTTTACTGAACATGTTTTTGCCTGTGTGTTGTGGCATAAACCTGATGATGAACCTGATAAGTTTGGAAATCCTACCAAGACTTGGAAATTAAATGAATATTTGCCTTATGGGCCCTCTCGGTTTTTACCTGTGCAGAGAATTTACTGTAGGTATGCTGCAGCTGAAACACAAGAGGAAGGAGGAAAAAAACTTGTAACTGTACCAATAGATGACAAACATCTATAACTTTGCAAATGAAACTTGCAAGCAGATTTTGTCATTTTAATGTTATTTGCCCATGTTTGCAAGTTTTTATCATTTTTAGGTGAAAACCAAAGCTAAATTTTTGTTCACTTATTGATCTGTTGTGTTCTAGACTACAAGTAGTTCCTCATTTTTCTTTGCATTAGTAAGCAGGCAAGACGCTTTCAGGCAGGCTCATGTGCATGCATCCACTCAACTAATTCTACAGATAACATGAGGGACTACCTGTAGTCTGGTTCTTGAGTAAACTTGTTTAATACACCACACCAACTAGCCAGGGAAGGTGATCCAGTGACAAATTACAAGTGGAATGTATGAATTGACCAGTGGTAAAAAGTATAACAGCAAAATTTACTTGACTATACAAGATAAACTGGCCATGGAGCATCATTTAATTACCAGTTTTACTTGGCTTGGATGTTTTACCATAAGTTTTTTCCAGGTAAGGCTAGTCTACCTGATTACCAGGATTTAACAGATTATGGAGTGCATTCATTTGTCAGTAAATACATTGAATTAGCTGGGCAAGCTTGTAAATACAGTACACTGTAAGTCCTTCAAAAACTAGAATGTTAGTCCCATTGATTGAAGTGTGCACATGTGGCCTGTTCGCTATCAAGTACATAAGGTCTTGTTACAGTGTAGCTCGAATAGACCATTTTACAGTTCGTGACATGTAACCGGGTGTCTGTATGAAAGTGAGGTTCAGGTTGACTTTGGCATGATAGAGACCAAAACCTAGTTTAATACATACATGAAGTAAGTGGAGGGAAAGTCCCCTCTACTAACTATGGAAAGGATTTGTTATAAAAAAGTAAACGGCCGGTTTTATATCAACACAGGGTTAACTTGAGCCTCACTTCCACTCAAAGGCTTGGTACCTAAGCATACAACTGTAAAATTAACAAATTGACGTCAGTTTTTCATGCGTCTGTCCTGTTATTGATTATGAATTTAGTAGATGTGGATCTGCAG
>JAEMPF020007312.1:8685-36185 GCA_022496165.2 Catalaphyllia jardinei | reverse complement strand
AAAAAAGTTGAAAGTACTGTCCTTGAAAGTGTAGGGAACAAGTGTACTAGCCTCAATCCAAATGCAAGACCACATTTAAATTACATCATTAAGGAGCTTGGTACTGTTACCGAATAATTGTTTTGGATTGTTGGAAATTGATGGTAAAAGTTCGTTAGCACGACATTCATTTTCTTAGAAAAAGTTATTCACATTGACAAAACAAATATTTCTTTGTTTTAAAATATCATTACGGTTATATTTCATAATTAAGTATCAGATCCCATTGCAACTGCTTTCAATTTACTGATCACCATCACTAATCCCTTCTCTCCACGTGGATGTAGAGTTACTGATAGAGTGACTGAATTCCAATAGCCCGGAAGTTTAATGTATTTCTTGAATAATGGAGTAGCTCACCAAAGTACTGAGCCGCTTTCTTGATGGCTCATCAAATGTTAGCAAATGACAAGATGGCGCATCTTGTCAGTCAGTCCTTTGGTGATGCTAGCTTTCACAGAGTTTTCTGAAACCTACCAAAATAGTTACCTTCATACATGTATGTGCAGATTACAAGAATAACCATTTTTATTATTCTGCTGACATTGATCCATGCCGGCATAACAGTTTCATAGGGATCAAACCAGGCAAGATTATTTAAAGGACTTAATAGACAAACAAATGAATTGTTTATTGTTTAAATTTTAAAACATTACAGTTATAATTAAATTTAAGTATCAGTTCCTGTTTTATCTGGTTTCAATTTGCCAATAGAGTGAGAACAAGAGTAAATGAATACATGCATCCTCAAGTCTAGTAATGAATACATTTACTGAATATTAAATATACAATTATTATTTCACTAAAGGATCTTTTTCTGAAAATAACAGATGTGTACATAATTACTTTCATATGTGCAGATTGTAATTAAGATTTCTTCTTCTTCTAGTCCTTATTGCCCCCGGTGGGGCATGGAGCCGCATAATTAAGATTTTATAAACTATATTTTTCTGCTGACCTACCTTATTTTATAATGGTTTCACAAGAATCCAACCATGCAAGAGTATTAATGGAATTTGTATGCAAATGAATTATTTATTGATCGAAAATATTCCAATATTTCTATTATAATTACGTGTAAACTTGATGTATAAGATCCCATTGTTTCTGGTTTCAATTTATTGATGGAGCAAGAACCTAAGTAAGCAGATGTAGTCCAATTCAGTAACAAATTTACTTTCCTGAATAATGGAGTAGCTCACCAGAGTACTGAGCCACTTTCTTGATGACTCATCAAATGTTAGCAAGTGACAAGATGGCACATCTTGTTAGTCAGTCCTTTGATGATGCTACAGCTGTACATGTAGCTTCAACAGATTTTTTGAAACTTGGAGATGCAATTACTTACATACATGTAAGTACAGATTACAAGATGAACAAATTTTATTAATAATTCTGCTGAACTTGCTTCATGCACAACAGTTTCACAGAGAACAAACCAATCAAGATTATTAAAGGACCTAATTGACAAAATAATTATTGTTTTACAATTTCACAAGGTTACAGTTATGAGTGAATTTAAGTATCACATCCCATTATTTCCAGTTTTAAATTAGCGAGAGGGAAATGTTTATGAAAACCTTAGACTTAAATGGTCACCTTTAATTTCAGGCAAGAAGGTGCTGATGTGTGAAAACAAAAGTAATAAACTATTGTTTTGGTGGGTTGACTTTCACTCACCACATCTGTCTCTTCACTGTAAAATCTAAGTCCCTTTTTTCATGGTAGCGATCCATCAATCACATCATTCATCATTTAAACACAAACTGGGTGTCATGTGCCATATGACAAGTCAATCAAGTCCTGAGTGACGTCACGACGAACACGTCAATAGGCCCACCCCTTAAATAGTAACATAACAAAACATACTTCACATACATAAAACAACACAGTAGTGCATATAGATGCATTATCTTGAAGCATCACCCGAAACGGGTGGATGGAAAAAAGGCCTCTTTTTACAATAACTAGGGCTGATCATGTGGTCGGTTGGAATAATGTGGAAACCTGATATCATACTAGCATGCTGTACAGATACTTTTGTAGAGAATAGTATGATGCAGTTCGGTGGGGATGTGTGCAACGAGTTTTAATCATACGGAGTACATGATGTTAATGCTCCTTACCACATACATGTACTTAGGGTAACATAATATATATTTTTGATATATATTTTTAATATGCATTTTTGATATATTTTTGCACTGTGCCTGGAGTGCAAGCTTGTTCTATTTACGGCCGGCTTGGCTATAGATTTAGAGCATTTTATTTCAATCATTGGTTCCTTGTGTATCCCCTTGTGGGGCAGAGAGCTCTGGGTTTTTTCGCAGCAACTTCGGTGATCGGTATAGTAAATTGTCCTGGTGTTACACTTGAATTGCATTGCTCTTAAATATATGTAGTCTGTCAACTTTTGCTTTTCTTAATTCTTATCGGTTTGATTTAACTGTTTTCTTTACGAAGATTTAAGTGTTACCGCTTAAATACTGTAGTACATTTACTTACCTTTAAAGGGAAAAATTACAGTTAGTTAAAGGCGTATATCAATTTAAGTTACCTTTCCGAAACCCAATTAAACGCAGTAAATTCATAGTAGATTTACTTACCTTTAAAGGGGATAATTAAAGTTAGTTAAAGACATATATCAATTTAAGTTACCTTTCCGAAACCGAATTAAATACAGTAAATTCATGTTTGTCGTCATAAACATTTAATAGAACTTAAATGTCATTAAACAAATCTTAAAGCTTTCCTTACCCTTTAAGAACTTTAAGAAGCTTTACGGCTTAAATTAAGCATTCTCATCACGTTTAAGTGCCATTTAATTTTGTCTTAAAAATTCATAAATCTATGATTTCGCCCTGTGAAAAGGCTCGAGAAAAACGTACAAAGAAAGCGACAGAATGGGGGCTGAAAAAGTTTGATAAATGGTGCAAGAACAGAGCAGGCAAGGTAGATTTGAAAGTAACTGACAAGAAAGAATTTTACAAACGTTTTACGCCGAGGTTAAAACAGAAAAGCGACAAGCACTGACTTCAAGTGCCCTGACTGGAATTAGAGCAGCTGCAGCCATACATCGCCATTTAACATCAGCTCTACGCCGTAACGTCAACATTTTAGAACACAGCGATTTCATGTCTGCCAACAAAATCTTTCCAGCCAAAGCCAAGTTGTTTACGAAGGAACAAAACGTAAACCCCAAACACACGCCGTCTATTGAGTACGGGGATATGGAGAAATTGAATAAATACTTCATGGAAGGCCAGAACAATGAAATTAGGAGAAACCAAGCGAAGTTGGCTGAATTTGTTTGGGTTTCGTTGTGCTACCATTTTTCTCGCAGTGGTCGAGAAGGCTGGCGGGAATGAAACAAACAGTCGCTTGAGATCAAAGTGGACGACAAGGGTGCAGGGTATGTTACAGAGAAACTAACTGAGCAGCCTAAAAACCATCAAGGTGGCTCCAAACAATCAGATCAGCTCTTTTCTGATGTACGCATATACGAAACTTCAAATGGCTTAAATCCGGTTACAGCGTTTGAGTTTTACTTGAGCAAGGTTCGCCCGGAGTGCGATGCGCTGTTTCAAACTCCTAACAAGAAGTACCCTAGCTCTCCAGCTGAACACTGGTATAAAAATGAGCCACTTGGAAAGAACGCCATCGCCAAAATGATGGAAAGACTTTCGGTGAAAGCCGAGTTATCTCAAAGCATTGTGTTCGGGCATGGGCTGTCACCCACCTATTCCAAAGAGGTGTGGATACCAAGAAAATATGTCCAATAACAAGGCACAAAGACGAAAGAAGTCTCACACACTACATTAACCAAAAAACCGGTGAACAGTGTTATACGGTGCAGCTAATACATCTAGATTAGTAATTGATCGTTTTTACCTTTGGGTTCCTCGATTACAACCCAATGATGCTCTAATTAGTAAATTTATCTCTGATTTCCAAAAACCCAGTAAATGGAAATACCCTCGAGAAACGTACCAAAGATCAGATTTGACAAATACAAGCGGGGATTTTAGAATCTCAGCGTCTATTGACAAAGTTAAAAGTCTTTGGCTACTTTACAGAGAAATAAGAGTAATCTAATGACAGCTAATCCATATATCTACGATACATTTAAACTTAATGCAGATGATGATAATTGTACCTTAGTAAGCTGTCGACTTGAATATAGTGATTGAGTCTTTTATCCAGAACGTGATTATGATAGTGACAGTAAAGCAATAATCTTTTCTAATTTAATGAATTGTTCATGAAAAAGATTGATTATAATACTGGCACGCAGCTAAATGTCGATAATTTTACAATTTTGTATCCTCTTATCTTTTTCGGTATAAGTTACCAGGCTGAGCAGGTAAGTTGAAGCAACTTATGTTAAAACAACTTATGTTAAAATATCAAATTAACACTACTGACGGTGTTAATTTTCGAGTGCACGCAATTGTTCTTTATGAAAAAGATGTAATTGACAAAGTAGGAGATCAACTAGTTATAGTATAAACCTACACTTTAGAATGGATATAAAATTAAAAAAAACTATATTTTAGAAAAAAATACTATATTAATTATATGCCTAGTCAAAAAGAAAGTGAAAGACTCAAAGGAAAAAAGATGTATGTTAAATATGAAGGTGTAACTCCCTTTGGTGTCAGAGAAAACTATGATAAAGATGGTAGCTACCAGGGAACCAATATGCAAATTAGCGGCGAAGATAAGTACTTAGAAAAAGCTAAAGAATTGGATCAATTTTTTGTAGATGCTTTTTATGAACATAAATGGTCTCTAAATAAAAATATACCGAAGGGTATTATTGAGGGCTATATCTTTTAAGACCCTTATAGAGTTAATAAAGATACTAAAGAGAGAGAATATCTAGATTATCCATCAAAGATGAAGTTTACTCTATTTTACAAAAATGACAAGCTAGAAACTATTCTTTTTTTTGGAACGGAAATAAATTACCTGATTATTCAGAAATAGGTCCAAGATCTACAGCTAGTAAAATTTATGTTTTATCTGACTCGCGGTACATTTCGTTTAATATTAAAACCAAAATTAATGCAAGTAATGTTTCGACCAGAAGAGAATATTTGTCTAAATCCTGATTTAGGTTATGATGAAAATGACGACTCAAGTGAAGAGAGAGACCATATAGAGAGTCTATAGTTAAACCTACGCTTTGAATAAATATAAAATAAAATGGACCTTAAAAAAATAATTCATAAATAATATAATGACTGAATTTCACAAAATTAATGTCAAACTCTCTGAATGACAAATGAGAAAACTAGAGAAAGCTAAAAGAGATAATGAAGAAGTTTCAAAGGCTCCTGTGAGCAGCTCGTGGATGAATGAATCCTGTGTCTCTGTTTCAAAACGAGTCTTCATTCAGATTCTACATTTTGCAGAGGTACAATTAGGTAACATAATCCTAGGTTTACAGCAGCACGACACACATGTAGTAGAAGTACAGCAAGATAAAAACCATTTTAAGAGTTAAATGAAAATTTCACAGGTACAAGCTGGAACAGTTAGGATAGCTTATACTTGAAATAAACATTTCAAGACTTGTATTTAATTAATAGAGACAGATTAACCAAATTATATTTTTGTGTTTCTTATGATAAGATTCAGTTGTTTTATTTAATTATATTCCTAATATAAAGGACTGGTATTACTTTACATGTATATGTTCATGAATATATGAACATTATAAGGAGCTGCTAATTTTAAGTGAACAAGTTGTATTTTTGTATTCCACAGTAACGCTATACATGTAGAAGGTTCATTTCCAAGTTAAGTTTTGATGCAGTATAGTGAGTTCAGGTGGATTTCACTTATTGACATTCTTGACTTTAAGCAGCCTAAACAGATGAAGTTCCAAAGTGTTTCCTATTATGTAATGAATTATATGTGCAGTTTGCAGAGACATTTTATACACTTGCAACCAATGTCTTTTGCAAAGAGTCTGTTTCAACAGCTCAAGTGGTAGCTAACACAAGGGTTGAAAGCATCTTATTCTCTTTGTAAGCAGGAGTATTCCACATATATGTGTAATTCTCAGATTACTTCAATGAAGTCTTAAGACTTGTGTTAAAGCCAGTTTCTTCAAGTATGGTGATAGTATTTCTGGCAGCTGCTATAAACACATATAGTATCAGTAATGGCGCTGCTCACTCTCACTCTTCTTATTATACTATATAGTTGTTACTGCAGTGTTCATTTTGGATACTGGCGTTTGTACATTACAATAGTACAACTTGCTTCACCTGCAATACAGAATAAAGATAATAGTCACATATTTTAAAAGGGTATGAAATGAACGTAGAAACATTTTACAGGTATATCTTTAATTTGCTACCCTTTCCTAGCTCCCCATTCCTCGACCCTAAAACAAAATAACTTACTTACCTAATTGTGATGTACGTTGAAGTGATATTTATTGCTTTTTATTTCTTGATATTTCAACACAGGAAAGGGTTTACAAAAAAAAGACAGTTATAAATGACATGCTTCCTCAAGAAATAGTCAGGACCTAAAATAATTTCTTTAACCTGAAACATTTATTCTTATGTCATGCATCTGGAAATTTTGGTGGAGTAACATATAGTTTTGAGTCTTTATGAGAAACTAGGAATTCGAATTTAGGAACATGAAAAACAGTGAATTCAAAGCATTCTTTGTTTCTGCAAATAAATGTTGTGACTGTTTTCTCTATGTGATTCGAATAGTTTTTTGATACATTTAGAAGTCTATTTGGCATGGACAGTATCATATTCAGCTAAATTAAAGATGAAATGATCACGATCTCATATGATATGTAGCTTTCATGGAAATATAAATAGACTCCAGGGTACTTGCTGATTGAACGCAATCTGGCACATTGGTATAAACATGATTGATCTCTGTATGGTAGTCAGTAGTATACTGGTTAATCAACTGAGTGTATCCTTTGTCGGTTATAAGATATTTTGTTAGAGCCTTTTGTTCTGGATCAATATATTTGAAATTCCCAAGCAGTAGAATTAGAGTTGTAAGTTCTGTTAATACCAAGTTGTGACTCCAGATAAGTTAGAGCCTCAATTTACATTAAAATTGTAACTTTAGATTTTGAGCGATATATACCAATGACATATTTGGAATTGGTTGAGTTAAACTAACTATCCAGTTTGTACATTCATTTGCCGTTCACATTATAATTATCCCGGCCAGTCGAGGGTTGCCATAATGCTTTTATTCTAAGCTATAAGAGAGACTTGTTATCCGCATTTTCAGAACAAACGACATCCATAACACCGATAATATAAATTGCCAACTGAACAGAAAGAAGTCAACTACTTAAAACAACACACAACAATGGCACGAAATGGCGAACGATCAGAGAACCATGCGCTTTGTCATGCGACTATTTTCGGAATCGAGCAGTTTCCGAGCGAAAAAATCTATATTACTAGTACTCAAAAGTGCTCATAGCATAATTTTAAAGGAAAAAAAAAACAACGATACCTTAGCTTCCAGATGACACGGCATTAATTTCATCCCTTTTCCGGACTGCTGTTGATAGACATCATAGCTTTTAAGATTTCCATTCACGTCGCTTTTACCTGGGCTTTCAGGATTGTGACGTCGATTTATAGCAGCTAGTATTCCTTAGCATAACAACTTCACAATTTTCAACCCACGAAGGAATTCCTTTATACAGATCGAACGAAAAACCATCTTCGACCCCGTCACGAGTTACGCCATCTTGTTGCACAAAAAACGTTACCCCTCTCCAGTATCCTGATAAAGAAGCCAAAAATACGCTAAAAAAATGTATGGCACAAAGACAAGACTTAGTGGGGGAGGTAGGTAAACTTTAATGAATGAATTAATCATAATAGAGTGAGTGAGTGAGTGCCATAAGACTGATTGGATTGCCCACTAAGCTCATGGATGTTACGTCTCATCCATGAGCAAAAATGGCTTACCTGGAAGCGATACTTCAATGGTTCCTATGAACGCTGCCGATGGAATTTTTAGGGCATTAATGCCAATATTAAGAACTGTAGGTCCAAAGTAGTATAGGGGGTCGGTATGGCCGGTAGCCAATCAGAGAGCCGTATTTTTTGAATGGAACAATCAGAGAGCCGTATTTGGCCCACGTGACTTTGGTCAAGTGGTCTAGGACCCGCAGGGGTCTGGACCCGAGTTTGGGTGAAGGCCTAGGTCCGCTCGGCCAACATGGGAACGAGGCTGACCGGAAGTGACGCCATGACAACCGGAAGTGTTGCCATGGCAACCGCAAGTAACCTCATGACAACCGGAAGTGACGTCATGGGATCAGGCATGAGATCAGGAAGTCGAAAACAAGAACAGACACCCATGGTAAGAGGTGAAAAAAAGAACCCTTCTAAGTCGAGAATGAAGCAGAGATTGTCCTGTATCACCTCCATGTTTGAAATGACTTGGTTTTGAAAACGAATGTCTCTATATGAAAAGGGAGTGAACCAATGAATGCTTGACACGTCACTTGCTCATGTACCATTCTACTTCTTTTTTCACTGCATCACGGACTACGTAATTGAACTTGGGTGTGACCAGTCCCTTTTTTCTAACCGCAGTTTTTCTTTGGGGGTGAGGTCTTCGGGGTGCCAATTGCCTTCGAAGGGATCCATGGGTCGGTCGATGCTTTGACGCACCCCTTTCTGGAGGGGGGTTTCTTTGAGGACATCTTGGACGCTGCGTTTGATCACTCTACCATCGAAGAGTGGAATGAACTTGTCGGCTTCTAACCAGAGGCGTCTTTTTCCTGTGGGGTATTCGTCGACCCACTGGAAAAAATCGCATAATCGCTTGGAGCATTTCAGAAAGAGCCGATTGGGGTTCCTTTCGGAATGGGACATGGTCATGGCCAACGGGTTGCAACAGTAGCACTTCATCTTGTCCAGGGGCAGTTGTCGGTATTTCTCGTAGAGTTGTCGTTGGGCTGAGTCTAGGTATGGCTCTACGTCGTTGGCGCCGCACACGACAAAACAACCTTGGACGGGACACTTGGAGTATTCCCAATGACCCCACTGGGTGTCGGTTTCTCTTGGCTCCAAAGCTTGGCTAGGATGAACCGGACAAGGATACAAGAGGGGTGTGTCGGGTGGTGAAGGATTTCTGTAGGTGGGTTCTTCGGGTTTTTCTTGTTTTAGCTTGGAGAGGGTTTGCAGGAATTCATCCGGGTCGAATTCTTCGACGGGGTCTGTGGAGGAGAATCGAAAGAAGACTGGTTACCATTTTCTCTTTGCAGTGTATCTTGTATGTGTTTGAGTACAAGTTTACGTTTGGGCGTGAGGGGACGATATTGGTGCAGGTATTTTAAAGTTTCTTTCTGACTGGTTCGTTTCAAGGCGAAGGCAGTGACGCGTGAGGCACATTCCTCTTCGTCGACTAAATTGATTTCTTCGAGTTGATCTTGGAGTTTGCGAAAGACGGTTTTCAATGTAACAGTGGAATGAAAGTGCACGGATTTACCTGACTTGAGCTTCTTGTTCTTCTTATTCTTCTTCTTCTTATTCTTTCTCTTGATGGGATACTTGGCTGGCGAATGTTCGTTCAGAGAATAATCGACCACGCCTTCACATGTCTCCTCCTTTTTTCTTTTCTTGGCGGGCGTGTCGGTTGGTGGGTCCACCATCTGTTCTAATTGACCTTCCGGTAACAGGTACCGTGTGGGAGATTCTTGTTCTTCGACGCTGCACTCGTTCCTGGTGACGGAGGAAAAATGAAATGACGACACGGTGAGTGTGGCGCTTTATGTAGGTTGAATATCACGTAAGCAGTCGTACTTTTCCGATCAGGCGTGAAAAAAATCTGACCAATGAGGTGTGTTTATGACCAAATAAGGTCAAAATGATTCTGACCAATGGGTGTGAGGCTGACCAAATATGGGCAAGAAGGAATTGTATAAAGGTGAACGAGTTGAGGTGTACACATACACTTTGACGACGATGATTGGCGGTGAAGAGATGGAAGTGCCTCAGAACGAACCTGTGAAGACTGTGGAAGAGGAGAAGGAGGAGAAACCTCATTTCTTGTTTTCACTGTTACAACGAATCATCGACACCATCTTGATGGAAGAAGTGTCGGCGCTGGGTTATAAAATGAGCAAGTACAGAGCGGTCCTGGCTAAAGCTGTCTTGAAGTTTAGTGAAGAGCACGAAAACGATCGCGCTGATGAGAAAGTGTTTAGGGAGAAAGAAGACGAGGAAGCGATGGTGGATGTGTTTATGAAAGAGATGAACAATCAACTTTGGGTGCCGAGTGATCCAGGGGTGGATTCAGGCGTGGGATGCGCGTGATAGTGCACGTGCCCTTATTTCTCCTGACCAATGGTGACTTTGTAGGCCCTTATAAGGACATGTCGTATACACCAATCAGAATAGGGACATGCATGTATATAAAAATCTTTTGTAAATCATTTTTGTTATTGTATTCGCGATGACGACGACGAAGAGAGCGTTGTACAGTAATAGTAACGAGATTAGTAGTTTGATCGAGTCCGCTTGTGGATGGAAGGTCACGCCCTTGGATGATCTCGAGGGACCCAGAGAACTGTTCTTGTTTTACTTTTTGTTCTATCAGCGACCGGAGTGGGAATGGACGGTGGACGAATTGTTGGGGAAACGTCCCGAGTGGGAACGACAGATCCTACCTTTGTTGAAAAGTCGACAGCATGCCTACCTGTTCACTCGTAACTGGTGTTTGATGAGTTACGTCGAGGGGTTGGACAAGATCTTGTTTCAGCCGTTGTCGTGTCCTCCCGAGACCTTGGAAGAGGGTGATTGTCTGTTGGGCACCGAATTGTTGACGTTCATGATGCGTCAAGAGATCCGGAGATTGGTGGCCCCTGCTACGTATGCGCGTGATTTGACCGAGAGATTGAGTGCCCATCTGAAACGTCCCGTGAATTTGGGCCCTGCCAGGACGTACCGAGATGTGTGTAACCACGTGGTGGATCTGGCGCTTCGACTCTGACGGGAGGTCTCGGACTGGAAGGATCGGTTCTTCTTCGATGCTCTCGAAGCCAATGAACGTGAACTTTGCAGTGATTGCAAGGAAAACATGAGAGTGGCGTTTTACGTCCAGGACGATAGCAGTCGAGCTTTGAAGTGGAGACCGCACGGGGATGAGTGTTGTCGGAAAGAATGTAAATATTATAAGTTGTACGTTTTTGAAGAATTGGACGAGGCGTCTGATGTAAGGGAAACCCCCATCGATTATGAGGGGTCCGATTCTGATTAAAAGGGTGATGTATTGATCAATAAAAGTCATTTTGAGAATCATGTCTGACTTGACTGAATGGAACGCTCTGTGCGCGCGTTGCGAGAGTGTGTACGATCAATACGGTTCGACTCCCATTCCCACCTTTTTGAGCGATGACCCGTGTGCGGTGTTTTTGGCCACACACGTGGAAGAGAATGTAGGGCGTTTCGTGGTGTTTATATTGTGGTTGAAGAAGCAACCCTTTTCATTTGGATGGTACGCACTCATTCGTAAAAATCATCCCGACCTCTTCCGGGATTGCCTGGTGCGTTTGGGTCTATTATGAAGAGGAAGAGAAAGAAGAAGAAGAAGGTGGATCGTTATGCCAAGGTCTTGTCTTGGTACCGAGATCCTAGTGTGGCAGGAAGTCTGGGAGGCGTGGAACGATTTGCCAAGTCACATAAGTTATCGGTGAACAAAGTCCGCGAAAAGTTAGAAGCCGATTTGGGCTACACGCTTCACAAACCGAGGAGACGCCGTTTTCGTACTCTGCCCGTGTTGGTGTTTGGCATGGACGAACAGTGGGTGGCGGATCTCATCGAGGTGGAAAACATTGCCAAATCCAATCGAGAGTATCGTTATTTGATGACGGTGGTGGACGTGTTGTCCAAGTACGCGTGGGTGGAACCCGTCAAGTCCAAGACCGGGAAGGACGTGACGGCGGCATTCGAGAAGATCCTGAAACGCAGTGACGGGCGTGTCCCGCGTCGATTGCAGACGGATGATGGGAAGGAATTTTATAACAAGACCTTTCAAGCTTTGATGAAACGCAAAGACATTAGTCATTTTTCTACTAGCGGTGATACGAAAGCTAGTGGGATCGAACGATTCAATCGTACATTGAAACAACGCATGTATCGTTATTTCACCGTGAAGAACACGTTGAGTTATTTACCGCCGTTGAAAGACTTGGTCATGGGCTACAATCGCTCGTACCATCGGAGTATCAAGATGGCGCCCGTCAAGGTGACGATACAGAACGAGGAACAAGTGTGGAAGAATCTGTACCCTCAACGATTGCAAGGCCAACGGACTCTGGCCAAATTGAAAGCGGGTGATCGCGTGCGATTGAACAGAAAGTACCGTACGTTCAAAAAGGGGTATTTACCCGGTTGGACGGAAGAAGTGTTCGTGGTGAGTCGAGTCGTGACGGGCATCGTGCCCACCTACAAGATCAAGGAGTGGGACGGTACGGCCGTGGAGGGAACCTTTTACGCGGAGGATCTGCAGAAAGTCACGGTGAAGGATGACGATCTCTTCAGGGTGGAAAAAATCGTCAAACGTAAAGGGGATAAAGTGTTGGTGCGTTGGAAAGGTTGCCCAGACAAGTACGACACTTGGGTCGAGAAACGCGCGTTGCAATCATGAAAGACTTTTACGTGCAATTGTTGAGTCATGCCAGCACGTTGGAATTCCCGGACAATGCACCCCACCATTTCAAGAACCGTATGCCTTACCCGTTACAGTTCAAGGAACCGGGATAGAGAGTGGGTGTCACCAGTGTGTTTTTACCCGAAGCCCCTCGAAGGATCAAGTTGGACAATCCGTTTCTGTTTCGTATCGATTGGGAAGAGTTGTCGGATCCACAGGCGGGAGTCTATGCGCACGAGAGGGTGGAAGTGAAGGTGACCGATTTTCCAGCCCCTCCCAAGACCGGCACGGACTTTTTCAATGCCTTACGGGATCGATATCTATGGGCCTTGAACGACCAAACTGTGTCGGATCTACCATATCACAAGAAAGGAGATCCTAACCAATGGACGTACACGCGCCCAGGAATCGCGCCCAGGACGGGGAAGCCAGTCTCGACAATTCGCGGACCTGCACGACGATCCGGGTTAACAATGCGCCGCGTTATCCCAAGTACAGCATCGATTTGGAATTGGCGAAGGTCATGGGTTGGGTGAAAATGGGAACCTTGCAGGACGGAGAAGCGGGTTACGTGCTGGGTCCTAATTTGAGGAGAGAGTTCCCGACCCGTGTGGTGCCGGAAGCCATCGATCTGGTCCCACCCGTCAACAATGGAGACGAGATCTTTTACAAAGTGGATGCCGATGTCCTATACCTGAGCGTCTTCATCAATTGGGTCTTTATGGATTTGGACGGGGCTTACGAGAGAGCGTTTGGACACAATCATCGTCCGTTGTACTTGTACTCCAATGCCATGCGCAGTATGATCGTGGGCAATCAAGTCACGGATCTGTTGCGAGAGATCCCTTACTCCTTGGAAGAGAGACATTTTGTACCGGACACGGTGCAATATATGCCGGTACGCAGCGACGTGATCGACATTATCGAGACGCAAGTTGCCGAGAACGACGGGACGTTGGTGGATTTCGTGTCGGGTGTGACGACCGTGACTTTACATTTCAAGTATGAGTGACTTTTACATCACTTTACCCAGTCACAGTAGCAAGAGTGAGTTTCCCAACAATATAGCCAATCATTTCAAGATTCGTTTACCGCATCCCATTCGATTGGAAGGCACGGGATGGAAAGTGGCTTTGGCTAGTATTGCCATTCCAGATTCGATCGTGGGTGTGTTGATTGGTGACGAACCTTGTTCGCAAGAGAATAAAACAGTTCTGTTCAAGTGTGGATGGGTACGTATTCTGACTGAGAATGCTAGAACCACAGTCACCCTCGGGTTTGCGAATTTCAATTGCATGGATCTCAAGCAAATGCTCTCCAATGTGGACGGTGTTGGATTCATGAAGACCATGATCTCCTTTTTCGAACAACGTCGCGTCTATAACGACAATGGACCCTCGGAAGGAGCCACCTATCTCCATCCTAATGGTAAAAAGAACTACATCGTATTCAAGTGGGAAGGAGACGAACTGGTGATCTACAATAATGATACCAACACTTCTGCTGGACACCGTCCTAGGTTCATCATCAATCTGGAGTTGGCCAAGATGATGGGATGGATGCGGTATGATGAGATCGCCAAAATACATCAATTGGGACCTAACATTCAGCAAGAATTCAAGACAGACAGCATCCCCAGATTGTCGGACTCGACATCCGACGTGATCGATGATCGAGGAAAAGCTCGATTTTGGTTGGTTTCGGATGGATTCGTCAGATTCAGTGTCTTTTGAAACTGGCGATTCCTGAATATCAACAAAGCCTACGAATCCGTGGTGGGAGCGAGTTCGCGTTCGTTGTTCGTCTACTCCGACGTGGGTGGGAGCAGCGTGGTGGGTAATCAAGTCACGGATCTGTTGCGGGAAGTGAGTCTGATGCGTCAAGGCAAAGGGTCACAATACTTCGAACCTCTTCACATGCAATATATACCGGTACGTAAAGATGTCATCGACATTGTGGAGACGCAAGTGGCAGAGACCACAGGTGAATTGGTCAAGTTCGGAGAAGGTAATACCATCGTGACACTGCATTTCAAGAAGACATGAGAGGGGGTACTTTGACTCGGTTTCGACCCGACGAACAAATCGGACACGGATTCTTTCGAGATCTGGTGTCTTCGTCGGCGAGTGGTGGTTGGCAAGGTTTAAAAACGGGTACGCCACTCGGGTTAGCCATAAACGTCCGAGGAGGTGTTCGCGGTGCTAAGAAAGCTGGCAAACGAGTGGCCAAGCGCAAAGCCTTGGAAGAGATCAACAAGAGAGCCAAGAAGAAACTCGACGACATCTTTGGATCATGAACCCCATCTATTCGAGACGCGTTCGTCGCATACCTCCCATCGTCAGTGACTTGTCACGAGGGAGAAGACGGAGAGTACAAAAGGGAGGTACCTTTCTCCCTTCACGCACAAAACGCCTGAACTACGATTGGGTCAGGACAGCGTTGTCTCGCAGAAGAAAAACAAGAAGAAGACGACCACGATGACGGACATCTTACCCGTAGCCGGTTCGGCGGCGGTCAAGAACCCCGTGTTGAGTCTGTTCCGGGTCCCCCCGAACGATGACAGCATCTCGAGTTATCGGATGGTGCCCATCCATCCTTTCACCACGGGTATCAACCCCATCGATTTCCAGATCGATCCCCAAGAAGATTACGTGGATCTCTCTCGCAGTTACTTCGAATTGGAATGGAAACTGCAGAAGGTGACAGCAGGAGTAGTAGCTTACACTGTGGCCGCGGAGCAAACCTACCTGGTGAACAACATCGCTCAATCCCTCTTCAAGCAGATCAATGTTCGACTCAACGGTACGCTCATCAGTCCACAGACCGACACGTATCACTACAAGGCTTACTTGGAAACCTTGTTGAATTACAACAGAGATGACGGTGAGACCATTTTTAAGCCTCAAGGATGGTTTAATGCCATCGATCTCCCGGACGCCTTGACGGCCAATCAACTGGATCAAACCCATGCCGATTTTGAAGCGTTGAGTTTAGAAAACCAACACGTCGTGAGAACCTTGGCTCTGGAAAACGCCAAGCATGCTGGAGGAAAATCCCGTGTCCTGTGCTTCACACCCAACATCGAAGTCTTCCACCTGAGCAAAGTGTTGGTCCCCAACGTACAGATCGGTATTCAGATGTACTTCAATTCACCGGAAATCTGGAGTATGCGATATCGAGGTGCCATTACCTTTCGGTTGAATCCTGAAGATATCAAAGTCAAGCTCTATCTCTGCCAAGTGAGACTCAATCCCTCGGTCTACAGGGAGCTCATGGGTATCATAGACAGTGGAAAGAAAGTGGTGAGCTACCCCACCGTCAGAAGTGAGATCAGGACCTACAACATCCAACAGAACACTCGTCATTACGAGATCAACAATCCTTTCCAGAATCGCTTGCCTAACATGTTGGTGGTGGCATTGGTCAGTTCGGCGGCTTTCAATGGCGACGCTACCCAATACCCTTTCTCCTTCAAGCATTACAATCTGAACAGTATCAAACAAATGGTGAGAGGTGAAACCTATCCCTATGTGCCCTTGGAATTGATCCGCACTGATGACAGCAAGAACATGAGAGGTTACAGACAGTTTCTCCAAGCCACGGGAAGTCTTTGCAAGAGTCGAGGCAACATGGTGAGAGCTGAAGATTGGGGCTACGGTCACAACTGCACCCTGTTTGTATTTGAGAATGCTGCCAACGGTTGTTTGAACAGTCCAGTGTTGAACCCTAAGCTGAGCGGAGAAATACGATTGGTGTTGGATTTTGGTGCCGATCAAGGGACCAACGTGACGGCCATCGTGTACGCTGAATTTGAAAATCTGATGGAGATCAACAGTAACCACACCATGCAGTACGACGTGTACCAAGTTTAAAGAAGAAGATGGAAAAAGTAGCTTTGAACAACGTACAATTGGATCAATTAGCTCAAAGTCAACCGTCGCTGAAACCCTACTTCTATGGGACGAGACCCTGCGATCGATTACCGGATCCCCCGCCCGACCAAGAGGGACCCGTGGCTTGCATCGTCAACACGGATCGACAAGGTCAACCGGGTCGTCACTGGATCGCTCTGTGGACGTGGAGGGACGAGTGTGAAGTCCTGGACAGTTACGCTTTACCCTTGGAGACGTACCAGACGACGGCACCTTTACTGTCGTGGTTGGATCGTCATTGGAAAATCGTGATCCAAAACAGTCAGAGTCTTCAATCCATTTACAGTCAGCGTTGCGGCGATTACGCGTTATTTTTCTTGATCGATCGTTCGCAAGGCAAGAGCATGAAAGAGTTTTTGAATCGATTCGACAAGCACGATTACGTGCACAATGATCATAAATTAGGACAGATGTTGAAAACATTGATCAAACAACAACAAAACGACTGGCATCCCAAGTGTGAGTGTGAGCAAGACACGTGCGCCTCTCGTTGCGGCGTGCGCCATTTATTGTTGTAATGTTTTTATTTGAAGTTCAATAAAAGATCACATGTGATGACTCCGTAGTACAATGGTTAGTATCCTCGACTGTCACTCGGGAGATCGGGGTTCGATTCCCCGCGGGGTCGACTTTTTTATTTTTATCCACCTAAGAGGACGATGGACTGAGTAGTACAGCGGTCAGTGCGTTGGGCTCATAACCCAAAGGTCCGAGGTTCGAATCCTCGCTCAGTCCCCTCCTATTTATTTTAGAACCGGAGAACGCGCTTTCGAGGTCATTTCGACCATGGCACGACGTGAAGCATTTCGATTCCATACCCCGTCCAGCATGATGATCGTGGGTCCTTCGGGTTGTGGAAAAACCCTCTTCACCACTCAATTGTTGGTGGAGAACTCGGATCTTTTTGAGACCCCGCCCCAACGGATCTACTACTGTTATGGATCGTGGCAAGATGGGTTCAAACGCATGAAAGAGCACGGTATCAAGTTTCACGAAGGGATTCCAGATTCCGAACTGTTACCCGTCTGGTTTCCCAGGAGAAAAGGAGGATTACTGGTCTTGGACGATCTGATGGAAGAAGGAGGCAACGACACACGCGTCTTGGATCTTTTCACCAAACATTCTCATCACCAAAACATCACCGTGTTATACTTGTGCCAAGACATGTTTCCACCCGGCAAATTCGCCAAGAGCATCTCTCGCAATGCCCATTACATCGTGAGTTTCAAGAACCCGCGCGATCAATTGGGAATGCGCAATCTCCTTCTCCAAGCCTTTCCCACGCAATGGCAAGACGTGCAAGACACTTATCGCAGAGTGACGGAACGCCCTTTTGGATACTTATTATTGGATCTTCATCCCAAGAGCAGCGACGATCAACGCATTTTGAGTCACCTGCTAAAAGAGGAAGGATTCGTGCGATGTCATCAGTTGAAGCAACATGTTACGCAGTGAAGTGGTGTGGTTCCCGAGATTTCTACGCCTCTGTCAATGTCACTTGAAATGGTGTATGGGATCCGAAGACATGGACTACGAGGCCATGCAACAGATTTTACGATGTGAAGGACGACGCGACGTGTACACCTTCTTGAACCGTTATAAAGAAACGGCTTTCACGGATTTGATTCAATCGAAACTAGATTTGGCTCAGTTCTTAGTGGAAAGAGAGTTGAGAGCAGCACAAATCAACGGTCGACTGTGAGGATAAAATGAGTCGCGCTTCGTCCATGTCACCCGCCGGTGTAGGTGCTTCGCCTGATATCATCGCTCAAGCCTTACCTTCTGACCTTTCACCCATAGGTTCCTTTTCACCCACAGAACCTCGATCACCATACTCCTGGGAAGAATTTGACTCGTACCACGCCAACGACGATCTTCTGGAACGATACTTGGCCAACCTAGCACCCGGAGCAGGTACCTTCGGGGTCACGGATGGAGTTCTCAACACTCCTCCTGCCGGGGCCGGAACACCCGCGAACACCAGTACTCCAGCACCGGTGCCGACGCAAGGAGCCACCGTGGCAGGGGTTGATTCAGTCCGCACTCGTAATTTACCCGAAAGAGCCACCACACCACCCGGACAAGGGTATCTGAGCGCCGCTGCACGAGGCAAACGACCGGTCGTGGCACATAAAACACCTCGCACACGTCCCACCAGGGGTGGAAAACAACCCAGAAACGTTCCTCGTCAAAACACCCCTTCGACTCCCAGTGATCCAGGCAGTCGACGACGAAGCAGTACAGGGAGTGGTAGAGGTGGCAGCGGAGGCGAAGGCGGAGGCGGCGGAGGCGGAGGCGGCGGAGGCGGAGGCAGCGGAGGCGGTGGCGGAGGTAGCGGAGGTGGCGGAGGCGGAGGCGGTGGCGGAGGCAGAGACGGCGGTGGTGGCGGTAGCGGAGATGATGATGATGATGATGACGATATGGACTCCTCGGCTTTGGGTCGTGCGGGACCTTCTAGAGGACGACGTCGACAACGACAGCGACGATGCACCAATCGACTCTTGAACGACGCCGATTGGCTCAAATCTTACAAGATCAAAGACAAAGGGCAGCGGGTCGACGCATTGCGGGTATCACCACCAACAACACGATCACCACGACCTACAAAAACGGACAACGACCCAGCGTGACTCGCAATTCCACCAGTGTGCGCAACTGAAACCATGCCTCTCGACGTGACTTTGTTGAACGGATCACGTCATCAACTCCTCGACGACGAGTTGCTCATTCGTTTGAATGACTTGTATGCTCATTAACACAAACAGTGGTGGTGTCGAAGACAGATGTTTTATCGATACAAGTGGTGTCACGGACTTTTGAATGGATTGGCGTTGTTGCTCATGGCAGCCAGCGTGGTCGTCAGCGCCGTGCGCGAGAATAGTCTGATTGCCGTGGGATTAACGGCTTTGGGGACCGTCGTCAAAGGCTGGAACGATTTCAAGAAATTCTCTTTCAAGGTGGACATGTGTCGCTTTGCCTACACCACCTACGAAAAGACGTTGATCGAATTGAAAACTTATGTTCGAGGATTACCTTTGGAAGAATTTGAAGGGTTCCTGGTCAAGATGCAGACCCTCGACGATACCATCACGGATTTTACTCCACCCGTGTCCGATCAGTATGCGCGCGAGTATTCCAAACATTATCGACACTCTCCCGTCGCCTCCTCCCCCAAGCGAGACTATAAAGGGACCGTCACCCCGGTATGACGTTTTCATTTCCAACATGCCTCGAAGAGTGACACGACGACGAAGACGACGCCAGAAAGGAGGGATTCTACCCATGGCAGCCCTCATCCCCGCCATGATGGCCACGGGTAAAGCGGTGGCTTTGGGAGCCGCCGGAGGAGCCGCCGGCTACGGGGCCAAACGAGGACTCAAAGCCATATTCAAACGTCGAAAGAAAAAACCACCTCCCACACTGGGTACGAGTCAGAAAAGAGGGGGGATAGGGATATCCCCCTCTGATGTCACATGACGTCAGACCGGGTCAGAGGATATATAAAGCAACGCACTACGGGGTTCATTCGCATTCAAAGTCTCGAAGTGAGCAGAGCTGCTGAAGAGAGAAGAGCCCTTGTTGCTGTTGCTGTGAAGCTATTGTTTGAAGCCGTCAAGGTGAGTTGATCTCTTGTCCTGAGCATGCTATATGAGAGAGTGAGGTGACTGAGACACAATCCTTTGTGTTTCAGATGAGTATGTATGAACTGTGGGGGAGGCGACTAAAACAAGTGAACGGGATGACAAAGAAATGGATAATGCAAGAAAAAGAAAATAATGAGGAAGAAGCGTATGAGGACTTGATGATTTTAAGAAACAATTATATACAGCCAGCTGTAAAATTGCATAATCGTTTGAGGCGACAAGAGTTCGTGCGAAACTCAGATTACACGGCGCTAGACATTAAAACTGATCAAGCAGTCTTGGCCTATAATAAGTTGGTGCAAGATTATTCTACAATGCCTTTTGGTGATCCAGATACAATCACTCCCGCCTTGGCCGTGACCAACCTTTTAAATAATTAACTTTGTAAAATAAAAATTGTAATAAAAACTTTTTTTGTACTCATGTAATTTTTTCAAACCAAAACAAATTATTTTATGTTTATTTTCAAAAAAAATTAAATTAACTTTTTTATTTTGTAAAAATAATTTTTTTTTCAAATGTTTTTAGAAGAAAGAAAAAAATGAATGTAAAGAAGAAGATGGAGTTAATGAAAATGCATGAAAGTTACTGGGATATGCTGCCACCCGAAATAAAAGAGTACATCTTACAACTCAAAATAAAACAGGAAGTAATCGATCAGGATAAAAAAGACTTGATGCTCAGCCTTTGTCATGAAATACAATTGTACGGAAGGGTGAAAACCAAATGGAAACTTGGACATATTACATGTATACCAAACAGCTGTGAATGTAAATCATTTCAATATTTACAAATTTTCGGTACCTATGTTAATGAGTATGGTGACAAGCAAAGAATCTATCTGGGCCACGGATACCAGCAAGCTTTGGCGAGAGTTAACCATGTAAAGTCTTTTTTTGTAAAAATTTTGTAAAATTCTCTTTGTAAAAATTTTTTTTCAGAATTAAAAAACCATGAGTAGAATGGATGTTTGGACTAAAGTGTATTTGATGAATGCTCATGAAAGCTATTGGGACATGCTACCCCCAGAAATAAAAGAATACATACTCGAGTTGAGAGCAGCCCAACTCGACATCGATGAGGAACGAAAAGATACAATGAAACGATTGTGTCGCGAGATCCACAACTATGGACGTCTAAAAACGTTATGGGGACAAGGACATATCCAATGCATTCCAGAACCCTGGAGGTGTGACAATTGCAACAGACATCATATGAGATTCTTTGGTTTCTACCTAGACAATGAAACCCATGAAAAGAAAAAAAGATTCCTCGGTCACGGTTTAATCTACTCCCTAGACAAAGTGAAAAGATTAAATCGGGGCGAATGACACTTTTTTCTTTTTTGTGAACAGATCATGAATACTCAAAAACCAAATTGGAACTGACAAAGTATACAGACAGTTATTGGACTTTGTTACCACCAGAAATAAAAGAAAAGATTCTCGCCTACAGAGCAAGTCAAGAATTAATCGAATGGCGCGAACGTCCATCCAATCGCCGTTTGTGTGAACAAATAGAACTATATACTCAAGTACAAAGAAAGTGGTTCATAGGTCCCATACGATGCCGAGTTTTTCGTCACAACGTGTTCGGTCAAAATTTCTTTAATATGCGAGTTTACGGCCATTATTGGGATCTACAAGGTGTAAAAAAACCCAAATTCTCAGGTTTCTCTTTAGAGGCAGCTCTGGAACAATGCGCTGATCTCAGAACCGGGTTGTGGTTTCAAATGCATCCCTTTTCTTTCATGTATACCCTCGTACACAGTATGGGCGACATTCCACCAGGGAATCGACACACGTCCCATTTGTAAAAAATGTCATCAAAGACGTGATTAAACTATTTTTTCTCATTCATTTCAGGCTTGTTTATTTCCTTATTTGGTGTGGTGTGTCTTTCATTGGCTCGTCTGTGTCATTAAATAAAGCTCCAAGTCCATCCACCCCACATTCTCCATCATGATACGATTCAGACCAGAATTGGACCTCGACGACCCAACGCCCTCTTAGCTCAACATCTAGACGATGTAAAACGAGGCTTTGATTTTCTCTTGGCACCTCACTTGGATCGACGCGTGCGTCGATTAGGTGTCCGACACAGAAACTATGTGGGACGATTGATGCAACGCGGGGGCGGGGCACCTTTACCCGCGCAACAACAACGTCACATTCTACCCCGCCAAATGTGAGAAGCGCTCCAACGCGCCATACAAGAACAAGTCCTCAACGATCTAGAAGTCCATCCCAACGATCATTTCCTCATCAACATCAATTCCAAGCGTTTGAGACACTCGTACCATTCCAGTCGCATGCGTGTCAGGGAATGGGTCAATAACGATTTACGGGCGCGGGAAATCATGCAACAAATCTCACGCATGTTGAACTCCAACGAACAGTTCCGATTGGACGATTCCTTCTCCCTGCACATTTCTCACATTCGCGATCCAGGACGAGGCGCTGGGAACCAACGGATCCGCAAAGGTAGCATGGCCATGGAAAAATTACTGGATCTCAAAAAGAGCGTGGTGAAAATCAAGAAACATGACCAACTATGCCGTGCACGCGCCATCGTCACCATGAAGGCGTTGGCCGATGCCAAAGGAAACGTCCGGGACCGAGACTACAAAAATCTCAAAGATGGATACCCGATCCAACAAAAGAAAGCCCAAGCATTACATCGACTGGCTGGCGTTTCCGAAGGTCCTTGCGGACTACCCGAAATCGAAACCTTTCAACGACATCTGCCCGACCACCGTCTCATTGTCCTCTCGGTGCATCTGCAATATCAGATCATCTTCAAAGGACCTCCCCGACCCCAAGAGATCATACTCATCAAAGTGGGAGAACACTACCACGGATGTAACTCCCTCCCAGGATTTCTCGGGTCCGTTTATTTCTGCGTCGAGTGCGAGACCCAATTCAACACCGATGACATTCGTCATCATCCTTGCAACGGCAAGAAATGTCACGCTTGTTGTCAAACTCAATGCCACGATTACTTACAGAGTCTTGGACAAGAAGCTCGTCACACATGCCCACGATGCCATCGTAAATTTTTCAGCGAACAGTGCATGGGCAACCATTACGTCTATTTCGTCGCCAACGGAAAAAGAGCCGATGCCGCCAAAAAGATCAAACCCGTCTGTGCTGTCCTACGCAAATGCTCCCACTGCAACAGACTACTACGAGAACGCGAAATCGAGACGCGGCACGTGTGCGGTACCAGCGAATGTCCCTCCTGCAAACAATATCGCGATCTCAATACTCACCGATGCTTTATCCAGAATCCCACCCAATTGGAAGAAAGGAGAAAGTTGATCTATCGTGGAAAACGAAAAGCTGACGGGACACTAAGTTCCCAAGACAAAAACAAACTCTTCGTCTACTGGGACAGCGAAACCATGCAAGACACCGGCATCCACGTACCCAACCTAGTGTGCGCCGCCACTTCCAACAGCGACGAACTATATCGTTTCGAAGGAACCACTTGCATCCGAGACTTTCTCGATTGCTTGAGGGAACTGGCCCTCGATGCCCAACTCACCGTCCTAGCCCACAATTCCCAAGGGTTGGACTCTTACCTCATCCTGGACGAACTCTACAAACAATATGTCGTTCCCGAGCAACTCGTCAATGTAGCCAAGATCTTATCCTTGTCCATCATGGACGGTGTCATTGTGTTCAAAGACTCGTTATGTTTCTTCCAAATGCCGCTGTCCGCCTTCCCCAAAGCCTTCGGGCTCAAGGAACACAAAAAAGGCTTCTTCCCTTACTTCTTCAACACGCCCAACCATCAAGATTACGTGGGACCCTTACCCGACAAGACCCACTACGATCCTCGAGGCATGTCCGTCGAACGCGCCCAAGAATTCGAACAATGGTACGATGCACACGATCCCCACTATGTCTTTGACTTTCAAAAGGAACTCCTGGCCTATTGCGAATCCGACGTGCTGTTGCTCAAAGGGGCTTGTCAAGTCTTTTGCCAAGAGTTCCAGGAGATTAGCGGTTTCAATCCCCTAGAACGTTGTCTCACCATCGCCTCCGCTTGCAATCTCTTCTACCACACCAAACACATGCCCGAACATCAACTGGCCTCCGAACCCATCCACGGATGGCACGGACATGGTAAACCCCATTCCCACGCAGCCATGGAATGGTTGACCTACCTAAATGACATCCACGGTGGTCATATCCGTCACGCTCGCAACGGAGGAGAAAACGTGATTCGACAAGATGGTAAGACCTTTCACGTGGACGGGTACGATACCAACACTCACACCGTGTACGAATTCCACGGCTGCTTTTGGCACGGGTGTCCTAAATGTTACCCGGAACGAGAAAAAACGCGTCACAAAATGAACGATCAGACCATGCGTGACATCTACGTCACCCGACGCAAAGAAGACGCTCTGTTCGCCATGGGGTACAGCGTCGTCGTCATGTGGGAATGCGAGTTGCAAGCCATGAAGAAAAACGACGCCACCCTGCGTGCCCTCGTTGATTCCTTCGGACTCGTACCCAGACTCCAACCCCGAGACGCGTTTTTCGGAGGACGCACCAATGCCATCAAACTGTATCACGTGGTCGTCGACGGAGAAAAGATCCATTACCTCGATTTCACCTCGCTCTACCCCTGGACCAACAAAAACTGTTTCTATCCCGTGGGACATCCCGAGATCCACTACCAACCTCCAGGCACCGACATCAGCGGTTACTTTGGTCTAGTGCAATGCAAGATTCTACCACCCCACGGTCTGTACCATTCCGTCTTACCTTATCGTCACGGCGGAAAACTCACGTTTCCCCTCTGTCGCACCTGCGTGGAACAAGAACAACCCAAACCGCTGACCGAACGCAGTCACCATTGCAGTCACACCGACGACGAACGCTGTCTAATAAACACGTGGCCCACCCCCGAATTGCAAGAAGCCGTCAATCAAGGGTACGTCATTCAACACGTGTACGAAGTCTGGCACTTCCCACAGAAATCCGATCAACTGTTGTCCTCCAACGTCAACACCTTCCTCAAAATGAAACAAGAAGCCAGCGGATGGCCCGAGTGGGTGGGGGACGATCCCGACAAACGCAAACAATACCTCCAAGACTACCAAATCAAGGAAGGCATCCAACTCGATCCAGACAAGATTCAAAAGAATCCAGGCCGACGCTCCCTCGCCAAAATGATGCTCAACAGTTTCTGGGGCAAGTACGGGCAACAAGGGAACAAGAGCCAAGTCGAAGCCATTTCCACGCCAGGGCGATTGTACCAGTTGCTGAACGATGATAGTCGGGAAATGCAAACCCTACGCGTCATGAATGACGAAATGATCGAAGTGGTCCACAGGCGCGTCGACGATGAAGAAAAGGTCCAAGTCAACATCAACATCTTCGTGGCTTGTTTCACCACCTGCTGGGCCAGACTCAAACTCTACCGAGAAGGACTGAGTCGACTCCGACCCCAACAAGTCCTCTACTTCGACACTGACTCCATCATCTTCTCTCAGCGACCCGGCCAACCCACGCTTTTCACCGGCGATCATCTCGGCGAATTCACCAGCGAATTGAAACCCGACGATCACATCGTCGAATTCGCGGGCGCTGGCCCTAAGAATTACGGGTACAAAACTCACCATGGTAAAGTGGAATGCAAGGTACGTGGTTTCACCCTCAACGCACGCGGACAAAGCCAATTGAACTTTGACCTTCTCAAGGCCAACGTCATCGACGAAGTCACCGCACCCCTGGATGAACCATGTGCCATCCCCGTGCACAACCCCCACAAGATCAAACGGGATGTCCACACCAAAACCTTGGAAACGGTCGAAGAAACCAAACGATACCGAGTGGTCTTTGACAAACGCGTCATCGATCGCGACACCTTTCTGTCATATCCCTACGGTTACCAAAAACAGTCCACCATCCTGGATGAAGATCTCAGTCAAGCCCAGGCCGCCCAACTCGATGATGCAGACATGCAAAATGTAGAACTATTAATGAATTTGTAAATAAAATCGTTTTTTCACCTCTTACCATGGGTGTCTGTTCTTGTTTTCGACTTCCTGACCTCATACCCATCCCATGACGTCACTTCCGGTTTGGATGGCGTCTCTTCCGGTTCCGATGACGTCACTTCCGGTTTCCATGGCAATACTTCCGGTTGTCATGACGTCACTTCCGGTCAGCCTCGTTCCTATGTTGGCCGAGTGGACCTAGGCCCTCACCCAAACTCGGGTGCAGACCCCTGCGGGTCCTAGACCACGTGACCAAAGTCACGTGGGCCAAATACGGCTCTCTGATTGGTCCATTCAAAAAATACGGCTCTCTGATTGGCTACCGGCCATACCGACCCCCTATACTACTGTCCAACTGTTGGAAAATCTTTAGGTCTCTCTGCTTTAGCTGGATTAGCAAGTGAAGGAGGTAGTCAAATACTCAAGAAAATAACTGGAGGCCAAATCTTCCAAGTTCCAAATCAAGAACTTTTCAGACTTCCTGTGATGAGACATCTCTTAAATAAAGCACAGATTCGAGATTTAGCTAATGCTCAAGAACTAGGTAAGACTTATTAGTTAAAATTACACATAAACAAGTTGGCAATGGAATCGGTAGTATAATAGCATCCATAGAAATCCCTTTGATTTTAGATGCTATTAAATGCAAAGGAGTTGGAAGCGGTGGTCCTCGAATGGGTCATGGTGGTCCAGAAATTGGTGCTCCACCGCCATTTATAGTAGTTGGTCTTGTGGGAGAGGTAAAAAAAAAGAACTAAAATTTAAAACGACAGTACCATTAAGTAATTTAGATCTCTTAGAATGTCAATACTTAAAGATTCCTATTAATAACGTTTTGAGTCGAGATCAATCAGTACCTCATAACCATGAGTTAGGTATTTTCATTTACAATTTAGAGCCATCTTATATGAAAGGCAGCCATTGTGTAAGTACTTTTGCAAAAAATAATGTGATTAATTATTTTGATAGTTTCGGTTTAAATCCTTTTCAAGAATTATTAGATCATGCTAAGGAGAAAAACTTAACTCTACTTCATCAAAATCAACAATTACAGAACATTTACACTGCTAGCTGCGGATATTTTTGTCGCTATTTTTTGAATGAAATGAACAAAGGGAAAGATTATTTTGAATGTTGTGCCGACCGGTCATGGGTTCGATTCCCACCGAGGTCAAAAGTTTTTTTCTTTACCTCGTG
>JAEMPF020015252.1:0-12888 GCA_022496165.2 Catalaphyllia jardinei | reverse complement strand
ACACAAACCACCCCACCACGATAAGGTGGTGACCCCTTTTGGAGTGGACTGTCATGTCACATGAAGAAATTAAACCAGTAAGAATCGGAGAAAATTTAGAGGTGAACAATAACAGTCATTAATATTAGTGTGCAGTGACTGGAGATTGTCTACGAAATGACGAAGTTTTTTTGTTTTGCTAAGGTTTTGGAGGACAATTTTGATGCAAATAGCTAAATATATTATTAAATTCCTGATCATTAGAAGACTAAATGAAGGACAATTATTGCAGTTTCTTGACTTTTAAAAAAAGTTAAAATTATTGAAAAAAATATGAATGCATTCAGAACTTCAAATTCAAATAACAATTCAATCTGAGTGACCTTTTAAAGGCGCAAAGTCTAATAATATGCCGAGAAATAATTGGAAACCATTATTTGAAGTAAATTTTGGAAAGAATTCTTACTACTAAAACAATTAGATTATTCGCTCTCCATTTCCATGAGGTGAGCAAGTTGATTTGGCCTTCAGCCTCATAACTATCACTTCATAGAAATCTTGAACTCATAATCTTATTGTTAAATTATACATCTGGTTACCTGAGATCCCACATGTATCATGACTCCTGTTAACCAAGGCTGATCCATATACAAGTTGATTAACTCCTCTCTTGTTGATTCTGTAAGCTATTTTTTTTAAAAAAAAATGTGTAATAAATATTGTAATACTATTTTGTCCTAAGCTCTCAATAAACAAAGTTCTGCTTCAAGCTTCATTCCCTGATACATGCATCATGATATTAGTCAGTTGGACTTAGTCTATCGGTTATTCAGTGAAAATTGTCAATTTACTTACTTGCACTCCAAACTTTGAATCTGTAGTACATACACTGTGAAAATAACCAAAATATTAAGAAACTCTACTAATATGACAAGTCCAGACAGGCTCTCAGTAAATTAAGTTGTCATGCAACATGTATTTCAAAACAGTTGTTTGCCAAATACTGCTAATAAAATTTTTCTTCACCCAAAGGAATACATCATTCAATAAAGTCAGATGATTTGTCTACAGGTAGTTTGTAGATGATGGTAAAATCATTTATGCCTTAGTTTTTTTCATTGGTAAGACATTTCATATGTCAAACATGCATTGTTCAGACATTTTATAACAAAATGAACTCTTGGCTACAGTTACATGTAGTACTTAAAGACAAATGGCATTGCATTGAATTGCTCACTCTAGCAAACTATTTACTACATGCCAGATAATGATGAAAATATGTGATAACCTAGTTATGACAAGTTCCAAACGGGAAATGATTTTGTACGAGTATCAAATGAACTATATGCAGAGTAAAAATCTCGTTTGACTGCATGAGCTGGAAAAAGCATGAGCTGTGTTTAAGCTACATACAGCATGCATGATCTTCAAAGTATAAAAATTATCATTGACTTCATTGTTCATGCATTGCTGCACCTCTTTGGAACGTTGTTCAACTTGATGTACAACAAACATGATGTTCAGGAGTGCTATCTGCATCGTCCGACATTGAGACAAAACAAAAAAAAAGATATGACAAAGAATCTATGTTTATTTCAACAGGTAGAGTATTTGTGTTGGTTTGGTTACCTGAATCAATTATTGTGAAAGTACAATTACAGTATGCTTATTCAGACTTACATTTCAAATCCACTGGAAAGAAAACTTTATCTGTAACTCCCTCCTCTTTTGGAAATTTACCTCTTACAGACCCATTCCCCTATGAATTTCTGTCACAGTGACCCTCTGTAGGGAGGGGGGGGGGGAGGTATGGACATTTTCTGGAACCACACATTGTCTGTTTGTCATAAAAAACATTACTATGTACTCTGTAATATATTCATTTTCAGTAAAATATTGATAATTTTGGATAACATTTTATAATGATGTTACAACATGTCATTATTAAATATTTACATCTGCGAATCTGATCAATGGGCTTCTCATGGTGCACAAGAATTCACTCCACTCACTCCCCCTCCTTACTGTGCAATCTTAAATTAATGTGCTAATTTATGTTCTCCTTTATTATGTTCTCCTGTATTTGTGTGTTGCTTGCCTCAGATCTTGAATGTCACCAACCCCAAGAATAGGATTCAATCTGATGCCCACTGTGGACTTTGTGTGCCTGTGTACATGTAGGAAGAAAAAAGTCTACATTATTCCTGATAAAGGGAAATCGCTTACTACTAAAAGGCAGGATTTAAAAATAATATTAGGCATTGCAAGGGTAATTTCTGTCAGTTTCTATTATAATGCCCCATACCCAAGTGTTCATGAATGTAGATAGAAAGCTTGTGGACATGGCACCTTGCAAGATCAAAATGAGATACAATTTTTTGACAAAGCTGTTCTCAGCGCTTCCATTCTTACTGTTTCCCTTCCACTAATTACATTATTGTTTAACATAGTTTTAAAATCATGAAGAGTAAATAAAGTATTGTCAAAAATGGAAGCACTATTAGTTTTTGGTAATATGGCAATTAATAATATTGTCAGGGGTGGCATCTATAGAAATAAATTATAAACTTTTTAGTCACTTGAATGGAGGTGGAGTTGTTCATGTATTTGGTTTCAAATTAAATTGTGGTTACATACATGTAATTCTCAGTTCCAACTTGACTGGTTTATGTTAACAGGAAGATAAATCCTTCCTCTGTTCTCAAAGGGCATTTACATTGGTCATCATTACAATTTGTGCAAGCATTAATAAGATTAAAGGTGATGATACCATGTGCTTACCCAAGATCCTTTATGATTTTTGCAATAACCTCAAGTTCTTGATAATTGTCAACATTTATGTGAATTCCTTTTTCTAATGCAAACTCTAAAACATAGAATACAAGTAAATGAACTTTACACTTGTATCGTTACAAAGCAGCTTCAAAGTAGCCCTCAATTAAAACAGAGAAAACCACTTCAAATGTGCGTTGATACCAAGAAATGTTTCAGTGAGGAGACAGTATTACTCTATGAATAGCTCTGCTTATTGAGACTTTCACAAACTGAACAATTTTGTGCAAACATAAGCAGTTTGGACTTAATTCTTTTTTGGTGAACTTCATATAATGCAAATGATATTAATGGGAACCTGGCAAATACCATCTCAGTAGTGCCTTTTGCACTATAAGATTTTATGTGATACAAAAAGCAAAACCTTAATGATGTGTTAGTATATGTCAACATAGGCTCTGCATCCTGGACTGATTATCAAATTTTGAACTCTTTTGAAAATCCTCTACAAAGTCCTGGGCTTAACCGTAGCAAACACAACATTGGAAATGCTAGAATAAGGTCAATACAAGAATACCTGTTTCTGTTTGTAGAAAAACAAAGAAGGTCATTCTAAAATTGGAATGAAATCTTCACACACGACTCACCTTTACAAGTGTCAATTTGATTTCTTGTTTATAGCAGTAGCCCCAGTTTGATTGGTGTGATATACATTTCTCACTCACCCACTCACAACATACCATAGGCCTTTTGACTGAGAGGTATTTTTTTATTTTACGACAGGAAATAGACAGTACAGACTCTTACTTACTTAATTCCGGCATCGTTTTCACTGGTGAGTCAAACACTATTTTTTCAGGTGGAAATCCTACTTCCAAACCATTTAATACTTCAGTGATAGAAGCACATTCAATACCAAGACCCTGTGTCAAATGACAAGAAACAGTTGTCAATATTAGCCAGAGATATAATTTTCTAGTTTTCCCTAGCAAAATAAAAGGATTTTCATATGAAATGAATGAGGAGGAGGAGGAGGAGGAGGAGGAGGATAATGTGAAGTGTATATGAAATAATTCATATTTGTACTGTGGTTGTAGATGAAAGTGAAGAGTGATAATCGCAGTAAATTATTTCATATACACTTCACATCATTTCACTGCACATCATTTCACTGCACGGGAAGATATGAACTCAATAAATGTTGACCTCACTCCCAATGTGTGGCTTCATAGCTCAGTTGGTAGAGCATCACACCGGTATCGCAGAGGTCACGGGTTCGAATCGCGTTGAAGCCATGATTTTTTTCAGGCTTCTTCTTTCCAATTGCTTCAATTGGAATATTTACTGCGATAATGATAATGGAAATGGTAATGGTAACTCAGTAACCCTAACCCTAAGCGTGGTATTCCAGAGCACCTCATACTTGGCTCTCCCACTGGAGACCCGCTCCTAGATCACAGACATCATGGCCGCAGGTTTATTTCCACCAGAACGTGACTGAACAGTGTGCACAGTGCATAGCTTTCTATGTACTTTCAGCACACAAACCTTTTGCACAAAACTTAGTGTTCTCCTTTTCACCACTCATTTTTTTATAATTTTTCGTATATTTTCTACCACATTTGGCTATTTTGGGGTTTGCGTTTTTTTAAAACAGCAATATTTCAGCAACATGCCTCTTTATTGACTGATATGAAATAATTGTATTGTTTTGATCAAGGATCAAAGTAGTTAATTATTGCTTGATCGATTTCATCAGTCACCTTTGGAGTCTGAGATTTCCTTACCTTGTGCTCTGTCTCGCTAGTCCAGCAACGTTGTAATTTCGCACCCTCTCCCTCCCTCCTGTGGTTTGAGTTTTATTAAACAGCAATATTTCAGCCCAAATGTGTCTCTTTATTGATTGATATGAAATAAATTATTGGAATGACAATGTTAAATTGAATTATTATTATATTCTATGGAAAAATGTGATATACCTTGTTTAGCACTATCTTCAACATTTCCGAAACTGGGTTTGCCTTTACTGCTATAGCATGAAGAAAATCTAGGAGAAAAATGTTATAAAAATTAATATTTTTCCCCCTGTACCTGTGATCTGCATAACCTAATTCAAATTCTCTAAATGTTTGACATTTTGTGACAGTTCTATGACAAACAGCACCACATGAAGGTGTAATCTTGAAAGTGATATGACTGATTTAGTTCAAGACAAAAATACAGTCTATGCCTGTAACTGGTTTACAACCATTCAGACATGATCTCACAATATGCTGCAAAGATACATCTTTTTAAGTCATACCTGGTCCACTGTTAAACTGGTTCTATGAGGACAATTGCTTTCTTTCCTATTTAAGTCATAAACAAGTAGCCTGGATGAGAAAAAATGCTGTTTCTCTTTTTGTTCCAGAGATATTCTTGAGTTTTTGATCAAAATATGATGAAAAAAGATATCTCAGCCAATTTGTATCAGAAAGAGGGTGTTCTCCTTCACCCCTCTCCGACTGATAGCCGCAATACTGGTGCATATGTCGCACTGCTGCAGCCTGGATACCACAAAACAAGCTTAAAGTTTTTGTTATTATGGCAACATACTAGGTTCCAGACCTCCCCAATATATACCTGCCAACTTTTTCTGAGATATAAGCATGAGATTTTTATCCTAGGAGAACTGGGATTTTTGACTGACGACACAATCATTTCCGAAGATTCCCGAAGAAGTCCGAAGGCTTCCGAAGACGAACGAAGTCTTCCGAAGTCTTAAGCCACGTATAAACGTGAGCCTTCACTTAAAAATCAGAGATCGCGAGGAAGGTATTGTCATTTATTCATTTTACACATGGTTTTCGTTCCTTACATGGGTCTGAGTTAAATATTTTTGGAAATTGTGTCGAGCAAGACGGCAACAACTCACATTTTACAATCAGGCGTGAGCCGGCATGAGATCAAAGTTTTCAACTTGCAGGCGTAAGACTCACGCCTAAGGCGTGAGAGTGGGCAGGTATACCAATATTGAAAGAGTTCCTTTTTCATATTTTGTAAATGGTGCCTTCATATGCATGGTCCAGCAAGCATATAAATGCGTTAGCTCAAGTTTGTGGCCTCGTTTAAAGTTTTTTTTCTGTGTGTTGTTTAAATCACCAACACATTGAAATCAAGTGGGTTGGGACTGGAAAAGAGTGAGTTTAATCTCGTTCCCAGATCTCTTGTGGACAAAGCGACTTGTCTCGATTGAAGGGTTTTCATTTGCGTTTAGCGCCAAAAATGAGTGGTGTGACTTGCAACCGGTGTGTCAGTCCATAAAGAATCGGTTCCACTACGATCGACCAAAATAATAGAATGAATGTGCGTTAGCAAATTTGTTTACTCTGTACTAAAGTGATTACGAAAAGAGATTTTAAATGAAAATTGACCAAAGCTTGTTTGAATCTTGAATTGACCGGTGGCAAAGGTTTCACTTTTGACAAACATTTTGTGCTGGAATTGTGCACACAAGTTCAGAAGATTCTAGCTAGCTCAAAAGTCTAGTTTTTCCCAGCTCCGGTAAACACACAAACAAACACATTTCTTCCAGACAGATATGCTTCCACTATATGTGATATCCGGTGCGTGTGACCTTAGAAGCTTCTTCAATTTAATGGGTTTCGCAATTTACCCCATGTCGAATTAAACTGCAAGTCGCATTTTGTTGAGCATAGTTTGACAGTTCGGTTCCCAAGGGATATTTAGGGAACCTCTGATAGGTTAAAGCACAGCGACCCGTTTTTGGTCGCTAAAATTGGCGCCAATCAAGTAGGAAAAGTCTTTCGTCCGGCGGGTACTGAATAAACAAGATGAAGGACTTTTCAGAAATTCTAAGTGACCCCCTTTAAATGCCATCCACCCCGCTTTGAGCCATATTTTTTTATGGCCTCCCTAAATCCCACCAGCCAGTAAGGAGAAGCTATACATTTTCTTCTTAATGTTAAGCCTGACAAACATACTATTGTAGTTTAAAAACGGCAGATGATATTTCTTGGAGCAACCTGTTGATAGTTCTAAAAGATACAATTCACTTTTGTACTAAAAAGGGACAAGTGGTGCTGCCTGACATTACAAGACATCGCATCAAAACATAGCATGTACCACTAACGATGCCAGAACATATGCCTCCTACATGTTGGGTTCTTCCTTAAGGAAAACCACTCAACATTTGTGTTTGATCCTGTATGCAATGTATCGTCCACGTAATATAGAAAAGACACAAACAATGACTAATCTACACAATGCGTTCAGAGCAAGTTGGTCTTGTTCTAAAGAAAATAGTACCACAAGGAGAGCAAGGGATCACTTGAAACAAATATATAGCTTTCAGATGTTCACACCTAACTGTTTGTTTTATAAATCATTCTGATGTAACTAATTGGAAAAAAAAACATAAGCAGTCCGTTTTGGTGCAAACTTAGTGGTAAAATTGCTAATTGCACCTAAAATTGATCAAGGTTCCATTTATAGACTTAAAAGATAATCAACACCAAATGTTGTACAGCTCTCAGAAAGGATTTGAAGAGCAAAAGCTAGGAAGAGTAAAAGGGGCAAGAAAAAGTAAAGGAAAAAGAAAAGAAAAAAAAACATGGATCAGGCCAGGAAAAAAGACCAATTTTTGGCTCATATGCCTTCTCCAAATTAAAGTAAAACATTGTCATCCTCATGAAAATCTTTCTCCTCAGTAAATACAGTCCTCCTCGCTGTCACAACCCTAAATTTCTTAGGGTTGTAACAGCCAAAAAACCCAAGTTAAGGGTGAAAACAGCACTTTTTGAGTAAATGTGCCAGTTAAAGGGTTAAATATCTCTCCCTTGAAAGGTACATGCATTATATATTGGAAGATGCTGTGTATGTTAATAGTTAGCAACATTCAATTCTGGAGATTACAGCACAGAGTACAGTACCACTGGACTGCTTTGCTGGAATATTGCTGGTCAGTGATCCTGGAGTAAGAAAATTCGAAAAGTAGCTAACACTGGCTAACATTAGAGAAAGAAGGAAGCTAAAATTAAGCCGATTCGAAGCTAAGCTTCAGGGTAGGTTTTGATCTCCGCTAAGGAACAGCTTTTGCCATTTTTCTTACGCAGTTGTCTTAAGAGATTGCTGTTAAAGTTTGCTGAGTATGGCTCACATTTGGTTTTTTAATCGCTTTTTATCAATGTGATACAAAATTTGTGATTACTGATTTAAGTCAACTGAATTAATATCGAGTACTATCGAGTATTATCAATTGTTAATCAATTAGCTTTCTGATGGTCAATTTCAATTGATATTAGTTACGCCCTGCATAAAGGATTGAGATATTTATCCTCTCCAGTTAATTGCCTTCACGCCCCAAGGATACAAAACTGACTTCAATTTGAAAAACATTATGGTGACTGTCTTACTATTTCTTTGGTAAAAAATTTGTCAGCAAATGCTATCAAAGTGTCGGCTGCTATTTTAGACCTTGTTAGTTTTTCACTGTTTGATCGAAGCGACAGCAATAAGCCAGAGGAGATAAATATCACGCTCCTTTCTGGCTGCTGCCTATGAACATAATGTGTCTTACAGTCAAAACAGGTCAAGTGTTCTTCTCACGAGTGGATTAATAATTTCATTATTGCAAATTTGATTTCAGGAATCATTTCAATAACCTCATTGTTGGATGAATGATGCAAAATTCAAATCAAGCCTCAGTTTAAAACTCGAATTTTGATTGGCTTATTGCTCACTTCTAGTGCCACGCTGGCGTGAGAATTTGACAGGTGTACCAATTTGCATAATCTTCCAAGGTCGCTAACAAGCATGATTTGCCTTTCCTTTTAAATTCATTTCTCTGTCCAATCTTAGGAATTCGAAAATATAAATTGTCTCAAGTTTGAGGATACTGGTAAGATTACAGAAAGGTAATGTTGCCAGTCGAGCGAAAAGAAATGACTGTTGTTTGACAGATTATGACAGACTATGCAAAAAAAGTGAACCCGTGAAATTCACATGCCGACCTGGCATCAGAAGCCAGCAATATTCCAAACGAAATTCAAGTTTTGAACTGAGGCCTGATTTGAAGTTTCCATTATTCATCTGACGAATAGATTATTGAAATGATTACTGAAATCAAATTTGTAATAATAAACTTATTAATCCACTCGTGAGAGGAACGCTTGACCTGTTTTGCCAGTAAATCTCTTGGTTACATTCTATACCTTCAGATCGGCAGTTTTCTTCAAATTTCGATTTTTCCGTTTAAGTAATGATCCAAATGAAATCTCTAATATAAAAAAGAAATCATTGAAAAAGATTAAATATTGGCAGAGAAATGGCGGTTTTAAGTTTTGGCCAGAAGTAAAAATTACCCGTCTGATAGACACATTTAGTGCTGTTTTTCTGAATCGATTTTTTCATTTGAAGCAGACACTGTAAAGAGCTAAAACTCACAAGGAATTTGTTGGATTGCCCCCAAATTTTGACAGTGGATAGATAACACAGACACAACAGAAACATGTCTGCGAATTTGTTCTTTAGCATCATCCAATCAGCGTGGAGAAATAGGGTGACTGCGGATGAGCTTTCAGAATGTCACAAACAGTATTAAAACTAGTAGTAATCAAAGATTATGAGAATGCGTTTGACGCCGTATAAACTTATACAGATACCTTACATGATTTCCCTAGCTGACTTTCAACCTCTAAAAATTAAACTTTTTTCATCAACAACCAGGGTTTTACAGAAAGATATTTCAGTGACAAAGTCCATGCCATTCTGATTGAAGAGGTCCCCGTACAAACTACATTGCGTAACGGTGCCAGTTTCCAGTTTAATAGGACTAAAATATTTACATCAGCCTTCAGATTTCCTGCTAAATATTCTCACATTAACTTGTAATGTTTAAGCGCAAATTAGCTTTTGAAGCTAATTTGTAAAAGTACATTTTTTACGAACATTACTCATTTTATTCTGTCACAAATTGGAGCTAAATCAACAAATGCAATCAAATACAGCCAGGAATTACAGCTGTTTCCACAGGTAACATCCCAAGGCGATCGTGTTGGTGAACATATAAAATAAACAAGCTCCTCCTGAGCCTATTGAATATAATACTACTCAGCCTCAAAATTCCATGGCAAATATATCCAACTCTACCTCTGAGATTGAGAGCACATGGAAAGAAAGTCCCAAGTCTACATGGCCTGTTCATGTGCTCACATGTTCGTCACATGAATTATTACGTCTCAGTTACAGTACCAGTTTACTGCCTGTGACCATTAACTATGCCGTGACATGCCCCTGCAAAAATTAAGAGGGGTGGTCATTTTTGTGTCCTTACAGGAACGTTGGTTTTCCAGAATATAGCCTTACACAGGGCAACCAACTCTGCAGAGTCACAGCCCAAAATTAGGATTGCATTCCACTTCGTTGAACGCAAAAAGTCGATCGAACAGTGAGTTAACGTAAAATGATTTTCAAGGAGCATTTAAACATCTAACAAGCAGTTTTGTCAGTTTAAAGGAGGAGCATTTCAGTGAACATCAATTGAAAACAGATACAAAATATCTTATTGTCATAAATTAATTGTGACCTGATGCAGTCGCGGTTGACCATGAATACTCGGTGAAAGGTTGAGTGAACTGTTTAATTGTGACTACAGAATACAGGGCCACTTTTTAGCATCCACAAATGAGCCGGCTCGTTTGGCTCGTTTGCTCCCTTGTCATCCACTGCCGAGCCAAACGAGCCACTAAATATATAGACCACGGACTTAACGCACATATAGATTCTTTGTCCTATCATCCACTGCCAAGCCAAACGAGCCGCTAAATATATAGACCTAGGACCACTGCTGAGCCAAAAGAGCCAAACGAGCCGCTAAATATATGAAGCCAAGACTTACAACTTATACTTCGTTCTTGCATCCACTGTCGAGCCAAAAGAGCCAAACGAGCTGCTAAATATATGAACCCAACACTTACAACCTATACTTCATTCTTGCATCCACTGCTGAGCCAAACGAGCCAGCTCATTTAGTGCATGGTCTAAAGTGGCCCTGCATACTGTAGTTGCTCCTAATTGTGTCGACTTCAGTGCAAAATACTCTAATCCAGTAGCTCATGTGGACTATCCCTCTACAATACTTCCTAAATGACATAAAAGCATCTTCCACATAAACTTCACTCGCAGCACTTCACTTTCCCATGGAAGTTACTAGTATGGGCCGTAATGCATTAAACCGGAAAGAATCACGCCTTATATACAATACAAAGATGTCGATCGTTTTCGGAAGGGGTGGTCCACGTCTTATATTGCTTGAAAGCCTGGCAAATGCTCTTTCTGGAGTCAATCAAGTGACCCGCGAAGTACATGTGTTCTTTAGTGACCCCTGGGAGTGTTTAACAAGATTCAAGTCGCAGCAATTTTTCTTAAGCAAGATATGCGATGGAAAGGCCATGCTGGTGCCTATCCGGATAAATGTACCAGGATATATATACCTTTTCCAAAAGCGTCCTTTGCTCTATCCAGTCCTGCTTCAAATTCGTCGAGATCGTAAAAAAGCGCTGCATGTTTGGGACTTCCCGGTTCATTAAAAAGAGAAGGAGAGCCCAAAAGTCCTTCAGATATGGCTGCTCTCAGAGCTCTACCAGCTGTTTTCCCCGACATATTTTTCTGGCCCCTTCAAAACAAACAAACAAATCTCAAGCGAACATTCGAAAACACTCTATGTATGCCAGAGTGAATTATCTTAGAATGGCCCACACAGACGACCTTAGGTTTGTCACGTGACAAGCGTAAGAACGTCTGCGTCTAGGGTGCTCACCATTTGGCCAGAAAAATCCGGAAATTTCGCTTTGAAGTCAAATGGTAAGGTAATTTTCCGGAAATTGCGTTCGGAAATTGTGGAGAACTTTCAGAGGTACTTCTCTTTTTCCCTTTAGAACGGAACGGCGGAAATTTCCTTACCATTTGCAAAACTTTCCAGTTTCCAGTCTCTCGTCAGCCGAAAAAAAATTACGGAAATCGAGTTGCAAATGGTAAGCGCCATTTCGTTCAGCTGGTTTGCTGATTTTGGAAAAACCCTTACCATTATTCCACGCTCGTCCCAACCGGTTTATTATGACAAATGGTAAGCACCCATTGTCCCTCTCCGCGTGAGGTGATTCCTCAGTTGCGCATCCCTACTACGCACGATTTTCGCGTCCTTAGCCCGAGCAGATGAACGCGTGGTCGAGCACGTGCACATACTTAACCAGGGTACCAGGGTGGAAAACGGCCGGGCGGTGAAACGGGCAGTCCGCTCTTGGTCCAATGTGTGATGCGGAGAAGGACTGGACTGAGCACTCCTTCCGCGCTTCAATTGCAATTAATGGCTGCCAAACATCTCCTATCGACGATAAGAAAATGATTTTTTTAGTATTATTTTTAAGCTACCAGTAAGGCCTTTTTGATATCTTTGGCCCACAACTCAATACTATTTTGTCTTTAAGAATATCATGGTGAACTGCTCAAATTTGAGTGAAATAAAAAATGGTGGTATTCAGGAATGCCCCGCTTATCACGAATGAATGAATGAATGACGTCTTTACGTCTATTCGTCTTGGTCTTTTCACGACCAAGTTGTGTTCCGCTTCTTCTTTCATGAGAACTCCGCATAACTCCAGTCTAAATTTTATTTGTTGAAGATCAATAGCTTTTTCATAACAGCAAAATAATTAGCTGGAAATATTTTGATATAGCAGCGTTTCAGAGCCTCTTGCCACACGTATGCCAGGATTTTTCCCTGGAGTCTATCGCGGCCGAAAAGTAATAACACTTGGTGAGTTTGAGTTCCGTCTGTATTGCAAGCAACATGTGATGTTTCATCAAGGCACAAAAACATTCGTCTGTAAATACTGCCCAGTTTTGTTTGGGTGAAAATCCAATAAATCGTTGGTTATTGCGTGTTTTGTAGCTAAACATGACAAATTGAACTTCAATAAAGGCCACCGCACACTAGCCGATTTTTTGTCGCAACACTGCAGATTTTTTGTCGGGGTCAAATCGCGTTAAAATTTGCCGGGACATCAGCTTGCCGCACACTAGCCGATTTTTTGGGGACGCTTGTTCAAGTGACTCTCAAGACAATTCCTCATTGGCTGA
>JAEMPF020012793.1:0-12889 GCA_022496165.2 Catalaphyllia jardinei | reverse complement strand
TCCATTTTCTCCTTATAACACAATACGAAGTGCCCTTCATTAACAAGAGTGATTATTGTTATCATAATTTTAACCCGTGTGGTATTTCTGACAAAATGACAATTCTCAATCAAGACTTTCAATAAGGAAAATTAATGGCGACCGCAAACACTCGGAAATAAAGGCCCCAAATACGAAAGTTCTAATGTTCGAAATAGATTGAAATTTCGCAAGATATCTAGGAAAGACCAATTGTGTATGAAAATGTGAAAACAAATGGATATCGGTAATTTGATTGTAGGGGCACGATCAAAGTTAGTTGAATTCTTGCCCACAATTGCTTTGCGCGTTTTGTTTCCATTTCTACTTTGCTTACACAAATGGTGAATCCTCACTCCTAATCCCATCATTAACAAGCATAGCTTTCCACGCATACGTCATATTAGCCGCCGCCTAGCTACGTAGTTCTCTCCTTGGGAAGAAAGTGATATATACCTGGGTTATTTCCTTCATTTCGCTCCCAATACGAAACCCATTTAACCTACACCGAAATTGTTTCCCTTCAAGACATTTGAACAGAGAGAAGTCAATTCTACAAAGAGAGTTAATTCAAAAATGAAATCGCCAAGGGTAAGCTTTAAATTTATAGAAGATATGAGGGAAATTCTGCATGTAATCCTAGAGCAAGACACAAGCAAAACTCACCAAAATGTTACAAAGCAACTGTGACGAATTAGTAACTATCTGCAGCTACAATATCTTTGAAATATTGTTTTCTTTTAGTGGCCTGCTATCCAACGAGAGATAGAGGGAAGAGGGAAGACCTGCATATCGAGGGTTGGACTAAATTGCGGGGCTCGTAGACCACGAGAGTTTGAATTTACTTGAAGGTGAACCTGCGGGTAAAACTCACTCATATTTATATTAAAGAGCATAAATAAACTTTGAAATACTGGCAATAGGAAGTCGGAATGGAAATAGGCTTCCTTCCTGGATAGAACTCTGGAAACATGCACGCAGGCTACATTAGCCAAAGTGCAGTTTCTCGGTGACGTGTCCCACTGAATTAATTGGCCCTCTTTATTGTTTACGTGTTTCTCAGATTGATAAATATTTCCTGTCACATTAGTGCTCAACAAAGGGTATTAACAAAACAATGGCAAATGTAGCCGCGGGCAGATGATTTCGACATCTGTCTAGTCTTAGTTCTAGTCCTTTTTGCAGACACTTGGGTTAGGCTGCAGTTGAGAGAATCAACCAACTCCCATGTTACTATTCTTTACTTAAAATTTGACGAAGTAAGGCAGCAGCTGTAGAGTCAATTTCTAACTGATAAAAGAGCTAACGATATAATGATCATTAATGAAATATCTAAAGGAATGATGTCGAGGGCTGCATAGTTCGTCAAAGGCTCTTTTTCTGTAACCTGGCATGGTGTTGAGGGTGTTGAAGCGTTGGTCGTTCTGGACCTTCTAAATTTGTCATCAACGTTAAATCGTTTCAATAGGTATCGCTTACGCTAATGAGACAAATAAAGATTCTCCTTCTGAAGTTGCGTTTCAAGAGATTCCGAATTATCAAAGTTAAGTTGAAATATTGCTATATGCCTGAGTTGACAGAACGCAAATAAACTCGGAACCATCAGCCACCGGATATTCAGAATTTCACTGCAAATCAAAACACTAAGCTGTTATTGTAAGGTATCAGTATACCCGAAATGACCATCATTCGTTGGCGCCGCTTTACGGTGGGACGTTTGACGGAGACCCTAGTAAATTAGATATTTTCCGAATTGTAGTTTACGAAGGTATATTCATTAAATTAAAAAAAAAATAGGTTTTCCAAATATGGCGCCCTATTTCCCAAAGTACCGAGGTCAAGATGTTAGTGTTTACCGCTTCGAAAAGCGAAAACGCAAGGGAAGTAATGCTTAGAGAATGTCAAATGTCTTCCTAGTCCAGTGAAAACAACTTCTCCTGCTCGAGTTGTCACTAGCCAGCTAATGCATCAGCCTAATTCTGATCTAATTTTGTTGAAACCTTTTTCTCTGACTTTTCCCGACTTTCACCTCTGCGGTGCCTTTTTCGGACACGAACTTCAAGTTGCGTTTCTTCGACGACATATTTAAGCTCACATCAACAGTCCACAAACAAAGAACATTCAGAACAGCTCGTCGACTTCCAAACACAAACGTTTGACAATCGTTCATACGCGGAAATCTGTCACGCGAGCTTTCAATGCAAGTTTACTTCTCGTGGAAACCCGCTGACAGCTAACAATTAGTGGTAACAAATGCAAAGAAACGCCTTTTGTTTATAACTCCGTTCTGAATCGATTTTTTTCCAGAAAATATTTTTTAAATGAAAGATCGCAATAAGATCTATCTGAAAAAGTAAAAATAGTTTTTAAAATATGACCAATTTTGGGGTATGCTGATACATTAACTATCCACAGTTGCTTTACGCGCTTCCTATCCAATTTGCTTGCACTTAAGGTGAGCCTTCGTCCTACAACCCTGATCAACGATCATAGCTTTCTACGCAGACGTAATTATAGCAGAGGTAGCTGATGCTAATCTAGGTGGGTCATGTCTTAACTAAAGTGAATAGGTATACAAGTTTACAGAAATCAAGAAGTTACATGAACACGTATATAAATTAGCTCCTCAGCTCCCCGAAGGCATCGCAATAACAAATCATAAGACCGCATATGTAGTGTTTCCCTTCAAGACATTTGAACAAAGAGAAGTCAATTCCACAAAGGGCCTTTGTGTTACCGCTTCCAGTAAGTTAAGAAATACTTTACCGTTTGATTGACGTTTCCGTGATTACCGTACATTAATGTTCAAGCTAAGACCCCTTCTGTTCAAGACAAGTTAGAGCGAAATGCTCATAGGCCCGACCATGCTCTCAAAGCTCTCTGTTAGCCTGGGCACATGGCATAATCATTGTGATTACTTTCTAAGTTACAAACGCAACGATATATAGTGAATTCTTGATGTAGTTATCTCAGTTCACTACTTTGTTTCGATTCGTATGAAAACACTCCGAGGCTTCAAGATTAGTATTACAGACAATAAGGTAAAGCTCTCCACATTAACCTCTATTAGAAATTGGGACGCAATAATTATAAGCTTTACACTGGCCAACCAAGCGCGTTGTATCTGATTGTCTTTGACTTGTAATTTGGTCTCACATCTCAGTTCTAGAGTAATCCTCCACGTCGCAATCAATACGTCGCAATCAAATTGGTAAAAGAGCTAACCATGCAGATCATTTAGATGCTTTAATTAACAGACGACGCCGAAGATTGTATAGTTCGCCATCGGTGTTGGAGGAGCGTGGTTCGTTCCTGTAAGACAGGGAAATTAGAGCAAATGATGGATGAGGGCAGATAATTATTCAAGCCGGAGGTCGGTCTTCCAGCTTCTCTTCGAAGCTCCAATGTGAGGAGTCTACAGTCGAATAAAGTGTAGTAAGAAACTACGCTCTGATATGTAGCCTTTCCCATCAAGCAGCCGGTATAATCATCTGATTTGACTTGATTTCTTTTCAGACCCTGGGGGTAGTACTCCTCTATTTGGCCTATACTGGATGTAGCTTTCGCTAAGTGCCAACGAGCAACCATTCAAAACAACTACTAATTGGGAACTTAAAAACACAGAGTCATGTATTCAAATCAACGTCAAATGTCTTAAATTCTGACGCAAATATTGTAAAGTCTGTAGATATTGCTCTGATTGCTTTTCGCTCGCTGGCGGTGACAAAGTTGGCTGACTGGCCGATGTACAGTTTACTCTCTTGTGGTGTGGGTCGCTGACCGAGAGATTGCTACAGTTGTCATTTCTTATGGCTTTGCTTTGATTGAATTCGGTTTAAAAAGGTTTCTTAGTTTCTTCAGGGCGCAGAAAAGAATGGTTTTTTTTATTGCTTTACGCCCGCCGCGTTGTCTACAATTGGCACACTGCTCGAGTTTGTCTTTATTTGGGATATATAATTATGTGCGACCTTTTAGTGTATCCACCAAAGGACCAGGCAGGGGCGGCACAAGCCATCTAACCGATTTCGATGAAACTTGGCCAGTTTGAAGGGGTCCACCGAAAACTACTTCACTCTAAGTTTAAGGACATTTGGTCGAAACCGGGGGGAGTTGACCACCCCCCTTGTTTTGTTTAAAAAAATGACCAAAAAACACCTAAAATTTGGTCAAAATTATAAAGCTCTACTGCTAACAGAATTCCACCAAATCTTTTCATATTTTCAGTGAATGTTATCCTACCCAAAGACAATTTATTGTAACTGTTTCGTTCTTCTACGACAAGTTCCTATGACACAAGTCATCTCAGCCAAGACCCCTCCTCTCACCCAATAGTGAAAACTGTTGAAATATCCAAAGTTTAGGCCAAAATATCTCCAATGCCGGAGCATACTTCAGAAAACGGAGCATACCGTCTACAAGACGGCACTTCATACTAATAATATCTGCAAAAAAATCTTTGGGCACTCATTTAATTATTTCACAGGAAGACTGCAAAAAGGTCGTCCACCACAGGGTACCAGTGTCAATTTCCTTTTCATTATAACGCGCTAATTCGGTAATTATCGCACAGCAAAGTCAAATAATGCCACAAAATGGTTGCACACCTTACACTTTGATGAAATAGAATCATTTCTATCCAATCGCTAAAATAAAAAATAAAAAACTTGGCCCACCACAGGATACCTACTTCATTTTTTTTCATCATAACTTGGTAAATCGGTAATTAGGTAATAAAGACATAGCAACAGGTAGAAAATGCAGCAAAATGGTTACACACTGTAAAATTTAATGAAATTGATCCATTTCCAAAGCTTTTGTTTGTCTTAAGCCATGAAAATGACAATCGACGGCTTAATGATGACCTATTATTGTATAAGTGAACTACGTGACGGAATTTACTCATCGCTAAGTCAAACACGAGAGTCACAGAACTCTATCAAAATGCTTACATTGTCTGTATTTGAACGTTAGAATGATCGTATAATGAAACTGACTTTTGTTCATCTAATAAAGGAATAATACATTTGCTTGAAACTTGCACGCCACATTGCATCTTAATGCAGAAAACTTTATCAGAAAGTCCTTGCTACACTGAAAACAAAGTCAACTGCGTGTTTTTGTGACGTCTGCCCTAAAGAACTGTCCTTTGTAAGGACTATCAAAGACAAAAGTCAAAATAGATATAATCAAACAGACAAACACTGTTATCCAAAGTAAAGTTACAGTTCTAGCTCCCTCCTGATTTGAAGCCGTGTTCTGATAAGGGGAGCTTCAGCCACATGTGGGTCTTTCTCCTCATCTTCGCTTTCTCCTCCATCGGGTACCGGTTCTGTTGGCGCTGGCCTCACCTCCTCTCTTCTATGAAGACCCCCACTCCTGTTTAATGCGGCCATTATTCTGAAATATCCGGAGATCTGGGTAGATTTCAGCCACTCGTCTTTGGTAAATACCTTCGTTCCCTCAGCGGTTCGCACGGACCTCATTCGTGACGCTACATCCTCAGCCGCTGCTTTATTCCCGGTGTCCTCTCCTTGAAGGAAGACTTCAAGCAAAAATTGGCGCACTTTAGTGGTGAGATGAACAGACTTCTTGGTCTTTTTTAATGCCCAGCCCATGTCAGCTATTGGCGGCGGGTCTTCTGACTGGCTATGGGAAACTGAGGAGGTTGCAGATGTGTGCGGCTGAGCTGCTTCCATGTAGCTGCCAGAAATTGACTTGCAGGTCTCTGCCCACTTTTTCTTTATCACGTCGTACGTGGACTCTCTCTCTAACGCGAGAAGGTGTTTCCCGGCATCTAGGTGACGCTGAAGGCTGCTGTGACTTTGGTAAACTTTTATGCAACCCTCCTCTGGGCAGCCAAAGGCCACACGCTCTTCTTCAAGCTGAATCCGTTCTACGGCTATAGGGTCCGTTGGAGGTGCTGCGGGCTGCTGTTCTTTCGTGCTGGAAGATGCACGGAAGACACCAGTCAGTATGTCAGGACTATTGAATGCCTGGAGAACTTGTAAGTTTGTCGGGCCTTGAGGAATACCGAGACGCGCTAGCGACGCCGCGGAAAAAACGTTTCCGGGTCCGACATTGTAGGCCCGCCAAGCGATCATCTCTCCACTTTCAGTGAACACGAAGTTGTTCAAAGACTGTATGCCATTCAGCGGGTGCTTGGTCATGTTTTGGGACCTTTCGTCAACCTTGCACACCACTGAGTAGCAGCCTTTGACGCTCCCATGCGAGTCAATAGCAGCTTTCATGTTACTTGCTGTCTTGACGTCATTGCCTTCATTAATGTAGCGCCTAACGTGGCTCTTCAAGGCGGCGGCTCGGCGGTCACATATGTCTTTCCCAGCTTGGGCCTCACGGAAGTCATAACGAGCTATGCGGACACCAACTCGCTGTCCAAGGCTTGGAAGACTGAGAAGAAGAAATGCGCAGTGATAACAGCCCGCGTTGTCAGATCTCAGGAAAGCTTCATTCAGTCTAGATTTCTGTCGCTTCATGTTGGTTAGTGAATCTTCGATGATGGAGGCAATGCTGAACCAGTTTTGATTGCATTCATCAAATAAGTGGATATATGTACGTGTCTGCAAATCATAATAGTAAAGCATTTTTTTACCATGAATAGTGCGCCAAGGGACCTGGTCACAGTCAAGGGCTAATGGAGTATCAACCTGCGCATTTTGACTTGAAACAGAGATAACACCCGGGAAGGTCTGCTTTTTTCGAGAAAGTTTATGGCCTTTTATTTGGATTAAAAATGTATTCCGTCCCATGCGCTTTTGCGCGCGCTTACGTGCGTCGCCAACATTTTATTAATTGCAATGAAATGTTTAAATTCACTATTAGGAATTTAAGCTTTCGCGTCTTTTCTCGGCCTGGCATTCTTATCAGTTATCCAATTTTGCAATCAGTTAGCGCAACAAAGACCGCGCTCACGAGAAACTAGTTTATAGTGGTCAGTGAGCGATAAAGACAGAAGAGAAGGCACATGATTTCTACCTCAATTGTTCCATCTTCTGCTTTAGTGATGGCCACCGAGAGATGCCAGGACTTCCCCTTCTTTCCATACCAGTCGCGCTGCGTTTCACGAAAGCTGGTGGGAATAAACTTCATCGCCCAGTCCATTATTAGCAGCACCTGTGATGGTTTCAGGCTATCAACAATTTCGCTCTTGGCCGCATCCTGGTGAACTGAACGGAGAACGTGCGACTTCCAATCTTCTATGTTCGGCGCAGCGCAGCTCAAATCATGCTGTAACTCCTCTCGTTTATCAGGACTAAAAAGGGAAAGAGTAGCTTGTCAACATCACGGCGCGAAAGCGTCAGAAATTTTTCTTTGGAGCCGTTTTATCAAAAAATAATGATGACTCTCTCACTTTTTTCTTAAACTGCGTTTCGTTTAAAACATGTTCATTAGGTTTAGAACCACCCAAAGCAATTTAAAATTTCTAACTGAAACTCATATAAAGCGCCCTGGGGATTAGGTTGTTAGTTGACAATAAATGCTTAACTCTGCTTTTCTGTCACAAAGATGTTCTTACCTTAGATGTACTTCACCTGAATCCAACGCTATTTGCAGATCTGAGACAGCATTCTTTAGGTCTTCGCACCGGTCACAGGTTATGGTATGCTGATGTTTGCACTGACCGTTGTACTCTTTCTCTGTCCTACTGAGGGCGAACACTCTGCAGTGATCTGCGCACGGGGATTCGTTGGCTGTGTGGATCTTGAAATCCGTCTTCAGATACTGCCGACCTGCTTTGAGTCGCAGTAGAATGTTATCGGCCATTGTGCTATCCAGTCCTGTGATAGAAACAATACAGACAATAATAAATATTGATACTCCGTCAGCTTATTAAAAGGTGTGACAACTCGTGCACCTACAGTAATAATGGAAGGTGTTTGTATCTCACCGGCTTGTTTGAGTTGATGAGTGATGTCTTCAAGAGTGGCGAGCGCCTGTACCCCATCTGTCTGAGTGCTATCAAGACCGGCTAACGATTTCTTTAGTGAGGCCCCACAAACCTGAAGAGAAACAAAATACTTTGGTTTCAAACTAATTTCTAAATGCAAACCATTACTACTACTACACCACTACTACAACTACAATTAACCCTGCATGATCAAAATTCGTCCTTTACGAACGTTTTGTAATCCGTACCTTGATTATATTGAAGAGCGTGGAGCGTCCGAGAGGCTCAAAATTGGACTCTACACAAAAGTTCCCCAGGTACATGCGCACTAGGTGGGAGGATATAACTGTGCGCACCATGTTCGGGATCTCTAAGCTTTCTCCACTCTCCAGTTTAAGAGTTCTGGTGCCATATGCCACGTCTTGAAGAACGGATGGACTGGACAAGAAGTCAAGAAAGTGGTCAACTTTCACAGCATCGAAACGGCATCTGGTGATCCTTGGTGGGTCAATGGGTTGCCCGGGATTAGTTTGGAAAGCGTGCTTCCTTGCCTCGTCGATTCTCCATTTTGAGAGACCCGGAATCAAAGCCAATAGCTCGCTCTTCGAGTAGTCGTTCACGAAAAGCGACAGGATCTGCTGTCTAGTGTACCAATTGGCGGCTTCCTCATACAGAATCACCAGTCTGGCAACCAGCGTCTCTTCGACTATACCCTCGGCCGCTTGTAAACGAATCCGCCGTTGCATGACTTGGTGGTAGAGCCAGGAGGCATTGCCAGGGGCAATGGATTCAAGCACGCCTTCGATAGCCTGCTCCGCTTTTTTCCGGTAGTAGCGCTGGGTTCTGGATGACATAGTCAGAACGTCACATTGGCACTGTGACCTCACCGGGCTGACCCTTCCTTCAGTAGCCATTCTGAGGAAATTATTAAGGTAGTAAAGGCGGTGCTGTATTTGAGGGGTGGGCCCCCATTCTGCCGACGTCTCTGCTGCGCCAAGAGACTCCTGGGATCCAGACGACGCCCGCGACAAAGTGTCTGAATGGCGGTCGCTGGGGTCTGAGTCGCGATCGCTATGCTGGAAGAGAAAAAAGCTGTATCTAGGAAAGATCTAATTATTCCATCACTTGGGCATTATTGCCGTATAGTCAGCGTGCACAAGTTTTACATTAAAGAATTCCTGTTGGCCGGTATGCGTTGCGTCCGTTGGCTTTGTTAATGAACGCTATATGAATCTGCTCAAACCTCTCTAAGATTAATAACAGGAGTAGAATGAGCTTTGAATAGTAATTGTTACGAGTTATTGATGATTATATTTTATCAAATTTCGCGCTATATGCTTCAAATGAAGTTCGATTAATAAGAGTGAGCAACATTCGAAACCACGACCGCAAAGCATACTTGAAGACAGGCATTCTTTGAAAGGAGACAATTTTATGACTCAACCATATAGTGACTCTCAGTATAAGAACCAATTTATTCCGATTTTGTTCAAAGTCTATGCAAATTAGTGCGAGGACCAGCATTACGCCCAATACATCAAGCAACAACGATCCCTCTCCCTTCTTTCCTGATTTGTTCTAAAGATCAGTGGATTATGACAACAATTACAAAGCAACTGACGCAAACGTCCCGCCCCTTTGAAATCAGTAAACTCATTCACACACTGCCGAAGAAGAACTTACCTCACTAATGAGATCTTCTTGGAATCTTACGTGAAGGACAGGGGCAGCAGACAATTCTTCTGATTCTTCTGTAGCAGGCGGTAGTAACTGTGGTGGTTCTACTATTTCCTCTGCGGACTCTGTAGACCCTGAAGGTTCGTGAATCTGAGGCTCTGGGTGAGACGTGGACGCCAGTCCGGGATCTTGTACTTCGGAATCCGCGTCAGTAGAACCTACAGTTCTCATATGGTCACCACGGCATTGTCTACAAACCCCTGCGTACAAGAATAAACCTAAAATGAGTTTTGGTAGCATTATGGTTTGTTAGTTTGTGGTAACAGGCTGGATAGAACAAACTGTTTGGAACTTTTCCCAAGCAATAAACGGCTTGCCTGCATCCATTTAGGCATTCTAATATTTCTTAGAGGGAAGGATTTTACCAAGTTAGATTCTAAATAGGTTTGTGCCGTCATTCATTCCTAGTCAAAAGAGGGCCCCAGAGGGTCCCGCCTTTAAAAAATTACATATATCTGCGGAAACAGAAACCTCTTCTTCTGAAATTGGGGTTGTAAATTTGACCCTGTTGGAAGTATTAGTGATTTGTGCTGTAGAAAATACTAGAAGTCCGCGCGATGTGGCAGGCCAGGGTAGGCCATCAGTAAATGTATAATCAGCGGCAATTCTAGAGTGATAATTTTTCAGTGAGGCGCCTATTTTCCCCCGTTTTAGAACACTCATTTTAATTGACACCGGGCTCTATATTAAAAGGCCTGGCCCTGAGGTTTCGCAAAAAAATATCTGTATAGTCACTGTAGCTTTTGAGAGAATTGCTCTATCCCCCGCTCCTCCTGGGGAAAAATGACCTATTAGAAGCAGGAACCTATAACTATGAGCTACCGTTAGAACGTAACTAGCTAAGATACAAAAAGGAAAACAACGGAAGGGCAAATTGACCAGGTAAATTTAAAAATAGATTAAAACTCTTTTAAATCAAAATTCACCACGCAATCACTTATTTGTTTGTTTGTTTGTTATTCTTTTGCGAAATAAATATCATACCCTATAACTTATAATTAATTTCTTACAAGATCTTCCATCCTTCCCCCCACCCCCGCCAGAAAAAAAAGAAAGGAAAAAAAAACTCCTTTCCACTTGTGTATATATTAATAAAACAATTGACTAAATTTGTGTATGAGTCAATCATTTGCCCCATGTAAGGGAATCCGGATTCCGGAATCTTAGAAAATTTTGCTAGTGGAATCCGGAATTCCACTAATGATTGAAAAAGAACTCAAGTTCCACTGACAAATACTGGAATACAGTGACTGGAATCCTGTCTTGATTCCCTTACATGGGGCTAAATCATCAAGAAACCAAAGCATGTATAAGTACCGTATTTACCTTCAGTGATGACGCTTACCTGAGCCTACGGGAACCAAAACGTCCCACGTCTCCTTTATCTCTTTCGACATTTTCAAGTTCACCCCTCTGGATACTTTACCCTTACGGCGACCATGAAGCGGATGCTGGCATTTTCTTGAAGGACAATACTTTACTCCAAGTAAAACGCGATGTTTTGGGCAAATAACCATATCCTTACCCTCCTCGTCAAACAAACCGACACGAGCAAGTATCAGCTCTTTCTCAGAGGCTACACATGATTGTGTTGTTTGCAATTCGCTCAAGTGCGCCTTTACATCACTGACGCAAGAATTCAAAGGAAAAAACTGTGTACGATCGGGGTATCTAGTTGATACGTCACACTCACTGGTACAGGGCACGGCAAAAGAGCACGAAAACTGCGACATCGTTTTCAATGAGAGACCTTTTCACCTCTACATCGATCAGCGCGTGTGAGGAACACTTTGAAATATTCATGCCCGTGCACGCTTTCTTCCAATCAACGGTCTATTTATAGAAAGCGTGTGAATCTCAACTCTGGGCTGTTAGGTCTATTACAAATCCTAAGCCCGAATTCAACATTTACGATCACCAAACCTATATATACATATAAAAACTCCGTTTTTAAAGAAGAAAACAAAACAACTCAATTCGTTCGCGTCAATTTGTATTTTTAAAGCGAGCGTTTGTTCTGTTTGTAGTTATAATGGAAAATGGAATCAAGCTATCAAATTACAAAGATGTACGCGCTTGCCAAAAAGTAATTTCCAGGGATTAGAAAAAAAAGAAGCGTTTGGCTGTAAACAGCCAAACGCTTTTCTCCTTTTTTTCTCCTTTTCAGGCGTATTAGACAACGGACTTGAGTCGCAAGCAAATCAATTTATTTTCAGAAAAAGGAATTCTTTTGGATAACGTTTTCTGTATCAAGATGCAATGTGCGTGCAAGTTTAAAGCAATTGTACTATTCCTTTACTAGACGAACAAAAGTAATTTCATTATACAATCATTGTAAAGTTCAAATACAGACAATGTAAGCATGTTGATAGTGTTCTGTGACTCAGGTGTTTGACTTAGCGAAGAGTAATTTTCGCCATGAAGTTCACTTATACAATAATAGAGGTCATCATAAGCCCGCCGATTCTTCTTTTCATGGCTTGGGACAAATTAAAGCTTTTGGATTGGTTCAGTTTCATTAAAGTTTATAGTGTGTAACCATTTTGAGGCATTTTCTGTCTGTTGCTACGTTATCATTACCGAATTGGCGCACTATAATGAAAGGGAAAAAAAAAGATTGACGTGGGTACCCTGTGGTTGGCCCTTTTTTTATTTAGGCAGTTAGATAGAAATGGTTCTATTTCATTAAAGTGTATGGCGTGTAATCATTTTGTGTCATTGTCTGTCCATTGCTGTGCGATAATTACCGAATTAGCCGTTATAATGAAAAGGAAATTGACACTGGTACCCTGTGGTGGACGACCTTTTTGCAGTCTTCCTGTGGAATAATTAAATGAGTGCCCAAAGATTTTTTTGCAGATATTGTTAGTATGAAGTGCCGTCTTGTAGATGGTATGCTCCGTATTCTGAAGTATGCTCCGGCATTGGAGATATTTTGGCCTAAACTTTGGATATTTCAACAGTTTTCACTATTGGGTGAGAGGAGGGGTCTTGGCTGAGATGACTTGTGTCATAGGAACTTGTCGTAGAAGAACGAAACAGTTACAATAAATTGTCTTTGGGTAGGATAACATTCACTGAAAATATGAAAAGATTTGGTGGAATTCTGTTAGCAGTAGAGCTTTATAATTTTGACCAATTTTTAGGTGTTTTTTGGTCATTTTTTAAAAAAAAAAAGTAAGGGGGTGGTCAACTCCCCCCGGTTTCGACCAAATGTCCTTAAACTTA
>JAEMPF020012791.1:7500-12895 GCA_022496165.2 Catalaphyllia jardinei | reverse complement strand
CACGTGGTGCATTTCAATGTACCACGTGATTGATTTGAAACAAACTCGCGGCATTAAAAACGTTACTCTGGAAGGGGGCTAAAAATTCGTACGTGTCGCGGTCTACTGGGAAGAGTAATATGAGTCGAATTCGGTCCGTTTGTAACCGTATGTATAACAAAAATTCTCGATCGTGATTGGTTCTCCGGGCGCCTATTTATCACGTAATCGGAGAGTGATCACGTGGGTGTCTAATTACAGATGTCTGATTTGAACTTTTTGTAATTGGATACCCCCGTGATTTCCACGTACGTCAATTACGAGCGATTTGGTAGCTTCCTTCGCAATGTTTTCTACAGTTTTAAAAACTTAAGAAAAGCGCTACAGACGTTTTCGCTTAAAAGAAGTCATTCAGAAATTTCTTATAGACACGATTAATTAGTAATTGGACCTCGTGTCCCTCCCTCAATTCAGGGAGTAATCGTGCTCGTAATTTCAGATCGGCCTCGTGCTTCGCACTTGTCCCATTTTGAAATTACTCGCGCGATTACTCCCCGAATTGTATTCCACTCGGTCCAATTACTATTACCAAGAGACCATGATCTCATTTTCTCTTGCTATTACTAACCATAAGAGTGACAACAAAATCGGACGACCGCACAGCAGGAGTCCGATTTGTTTATCATGAGTATGGTTACCAATTAATCATCAGTTACAATTCCGATAACAGCTTGACGAGTGAATTAGTGGAAAACAAGAGTATTTTAAACCAATTACAAACGAGGAAATTGTAATCATTATGTGTAAACTAAATATTCGGCTCCCTAAGACGACGTAAATGATTGGTCGATCTCTGTCGGTGCCATCAATTTGATGGTGTTCGGTTATCCTCGGCGACCATCTTTTAGCAGGCGTTTGCATTTTTCATTTGATAAAAATGTCATCTTACTTAGTTAAATTTAATTAAGTTAAGATAAAGCCTCTGTTAAAGATAATCTATTTTCTTACAATATACCGGAAAATCTTTCACCAGAAGTTACGCACGAAATGATTTACGTTTTAGTTGTAATTAAGTTCCCGGATCAAAGATACGCCATAAAATAGAAAAAAAGTTGTGGGTTTTTCGTCCGGGAAAATTTCTTGTGATTTTTGGAGCTTTTTGGAACCTAAGGAGAAACAGCCTTTTTTATGGACTTCAAATCCAAAACTGTCACGACAACATGTCGCAGTGACGAATGCTAACGTACCTCTCCTAGCAATTCCAGTGACAAAAACCACGGCCTTGACAGTTGGTATAAGTTCTTAGCGACTCCTTTTTATTTTTTTATTTAATGCAACAGTAACGTTACTTTCAATAAAAACATTACCTTTATTAGTAACATTCTGAGTTGTATTAGCGAAATAGCTTACAAGACCCCCTACCATTGCTTAAGATACTTCTTCTTACTAACATAACTTACAATTTAAAAATACTAATATATATTTAACCAAGTCTAAAAGCAGAGCTCCTGGGCAAGGTTGTTCAAAGACCGATTAAGGTGACCCCGGGTAAGCGAAAATTTTAATTTGAATTGTAACTTTGCGGTGCGCTTTTCAGTTTATAGAAAACCTCACTTCAGAAGCCGTTAACCGGCTTCCGATCAACCCGGTCCTGATTACAACAAATTAACCTGACATGGCCCGCGATCCAAGTTCTTAGTAAGCGGTCAACTTAAAAACACAAGGCCCTTGATGATCTCTTAAACTGAGCCAGCGATAGGCTGACGTGTACTTGTCAGCAGATACCTTTTTTGACAGGTGTCGATCGATTATAACATGGATGTCCAAGATAAAATATATACGCTCTAAACCAGCAATGTGTGACTTGATATTAGTATAGGTAATCATATGGTCTCGAGTTCAATTGGGAATTAATTTGCACGAGTGAGTTTTTCAAAAAGCTGAAATTGCACGAGCCACTTCGGTGAGTGCAATTTCAGCTTTTTAAAAAACTCACAAGTGCCAATTAATTTCAAATTGAACAAGAAAAACCGTATGATTACTTATTAATAATACAAACCTGAAAAACTTCGCGCGGAAAAAGTGCCGGAAGATTTTTCCGTACAACATTTTTGTCATTGGCTTACATGAGATCATTGGCCTACAAAATTTCTCATTGTCTTTCTGCAAATCATAATCCAGAATGACGATGTGTAATTTGCACTGGTGTTACACTTTTTGCACTAATGTTACATTTAAACTGCACTGCTCTCAGGCAAACAGAATCGAGTGATTTTTTCACGTGTATTTTTAGCCGGATTGTGGCTGTCGCTGGACGCACGCGCCCGCGATTCATGCTGCTAGCCACTTGTATACGGCTGGCGTGCCTGAAATTTGAATCGACCAATCAGGATTCATCGCACGGGAAAAACTTTGCTGCCTTGATGTCAACGTAAGTTGACAGGAAAAGCGTTGAAATCGAACAACTTTTCTCACTGGAGATGGCATCATGGCACTGAATATTCATGAAAAGGAATTTACAATTCCAGAAACCCTATCAGATGTAAACAGTGAAAAATATGAAACATTTTGTGTCTCCAAGCTTGTAATTTGGTGCCAATAATGGGTCGCTGACGTCCGGCACGGAAAATCGCTCGTAGTTCGTCGAGTGCAATAATATAATAGTTGTGCTATTTTGAACGAAATATGCTGTTCGTCTTCAAATTAAACCATGGCCAGGAATTCTCAAGTTAATTAACTATTAGAAAAATAAAAGCCAAAGCGACTTTAGCATTGCCTTTATTTTCGTTAACTGCGAAGAATAAAGCTCCGTTTTGACTGCCACTCGTACTACAGGCACAGTCGCCGTATGCAAGACCATGTTGACCATGAAAAGGGGCAGTTATGGGTCTTTTTTGTGCGCTAGCGGAGCACCCTAACTATAGGAATACATTCATGCATACTGTTGCTATAGTTATGGTGCTCCGCTTGCGCACAACTTACCTAATATAGAGTACTAATATTGCTTACAATGTATTAGAGTGGTTTTTAATTTAGCGTCGAAAGTCATTAGACAATAGACCATTTCCGAGTTCTCTTGTGCTTCTGTTTTAAAACGAGTTTCAGTGCGAGACCTTTCATATGAAAATGAGTTCTGCATGCAGTTCAATTTTCACGGTAAATCAGTCACTTTCATAAGAACGGTTTCACACTTAGCCTCGCTTTGAAACAGAGGCACAAGGAAACTTGGAAATGGCATATTAGTTGGTTTTGGTTTTGGTTTTACTGCGGCTTGAGATTGGTTGATTCGTCTAGTTTATTACTGAAGTAGTAATTTATTATAGTGCATCATGCTTGACATAAACTAACATTACTTTGCTCTAACACACTGTGCTATTTAAACAAAGAAAAAATGAATATGCTATATCTTAATTTTTATGGTCAATTTGCATGTGAACAGCTATAATAATTTACTTAAGATACAAGGTACATTTACTGTTGATCATGACGATGAGAAACCTGAGGCCAAAATACGCCTAATCAGTTGAATCGTTCAGCAAAAAAATGTTATGGGGCTGCCAACGTTTGGCTATAAGTTTTCTACCCAGATTTCTATCCTATAGGTACAGGTATTGAAACTGAGAAACTCTTTTGACAGGACCCGGCAGTGAATTAATATTAGGGTGGGTGTGTGAAGGACCTGCGTCAATACTGTAATTGCATTTTTGATGAAAAATCAGAAATATTTAACACTTTAATCAATTTTACTTTAAATACTTTATTTTTTTAACAATGTTTAGGTATAGTGCTGACAGAATCACTTCTTTATAAGTTCCAACAGGAGTATTAACGTTAACATGCCGGCTAAGTGTTGAGTGTAAGTATGCTATCTAGGTGTACAAGCAGGTATTAATACTGAAAAACCGGGCGGTCCCATCAGTGAATGTAAAATGTAAAAACGCAAAAATGTAAATCTTATTTATAGAAGTCATGCACTTAGCTATAGGAAAAGCACTAAGCTTAGCTAGTTCACAGGCATGCCACTAAAACAAAGGAAGCAAATATTTCAAATAAACGTAACGTAGGTAAAAAATCCCAACTGGCAGGAGACAGACCAGTTCGCTTTTTACAAAGCGTGACCGAGAATTTCAACTCTGGACTATCGAGAGACAAATCCCGCTAGTGGCCGGGTAGAGGCCTTGAATCCGGGACCTCCGGATTACAACACCAGCGCCCTAAACCAGTGGGAGAGTAGGCAGAGGAGGTTGGACACAGCCCGAAATGCGCCATGGGTAAATAATCCAATACGCTTCAGTTTACGCGAGCTCTCGTGTCGTTCGGATCTCCAGATGGCCAGGCGACCGAAGATACGTTTAAAGCGGAATTTCGATCATATTTTCGATATAAATGCTGGACATCGAACGTTCTTCTGCCCTACAATTCTTTGGATTACCTTATCTACACATGATGATCGATGAAGACAACAAAATCGCGGCTTTTTCTGGTCGAGTCCCATAGTAAAGATGAGCCCACGCGCGATCGACCGATCAATCGAGATACTACAAACGCAGATAGATATCTTTACAACTATTACCTCTACATATCCTGCCACTTTGTAACGTAGGCAACACTTTAATGTCTGTCCTTCCAGAGTAATGTAGGTTTACGCTTCTCATCCAATTGCCTTGAATAAGTCGCGACTGAAACTTTTGGCCCACGAAAGCTTGAGGCAAATTGCTTATTTATACTTCAGGCTGTATTTGACTATACGATTTTGGCTCAAAAGTTCTACTTTATTATTTTACAGTGAACTCAAGAGACACTGTTTATGCACTGTGCCAACATGTCTTAGATGTATTATTGCCTGAGATACAGTTATTACCAACAGAGGTTAGTAACATTAAGAAGGTCTGTGCAAACAGTTTACTAGTAAAGATCTGTTTGCAAGTAAAGATCAATCTTTTTTACAGTGATATCATAGTTCCTAGTGCGTAAGCTTTTGCAATACTGTACCTAAATCTGGTCATGGAAACCTTACATGTACATGCATGTCATAGTTATGTGAGTTAGTACAAAATTTTAGGTATACACTTTGACTCGGATTATTTACATTGTTGTAACCTGACATATTCCCCGTCACTTGGGGGGAGGGGGGGGGAGGTTTGCCGGGGTATGACAAGAATAAATTTTAGTGCTAATTTAACCCATGAACAACCCACTGGGCGTTAGCCCCAGTAAAGGGAATCAGGGAACCACACGAGGTAAAGAAAAAATCTCTTGACCTCGGTGGGAATCGAACCCACGACCTCCGGATTAGATCTACCGTCACTCTGCCGACTGAGCTACGAGGTCGGATAGAGAAAGTTCATGGGTAAAATTAGCACTAAAATTTACACTTCAGAGTTAATTCTCTGTTACATCATTTTTGTTCACAGTG
>JAEMPF020012791.1:0-2500 GCA_022496165.2 Catalaphyllia jardinei | reverse complement strand
TTCTCGTTGTGCGAGACCATCAACCCTTCCAACCCCCTCGTGAGCGCCTGGTTGTTCCCCGCTCCGTCTTAGACGGTCTATTAACAGCTCCTAACATCCGATTTAGCCACCCGTCAAAGTACCAAATGAAGCGTCTCTTCAGCCGATACTTCTTCGCTCTAGATGTTGACAAAGCCATCGACCTTGTATCTTCCTCCTGTCACATCTGTGAATCTGTGAAATCAATCCCTAAGCACTTCCAGCCCCAGTCAAGCGAAGACGCTCCTCAATCCATTGGCATTTCATTCGCTGCTGACGTTGCCCGACGACACCGACAGTTAATCCTTTTACTAAGAGAGACTGTCTCCTCGTACACTTTAACCACCCTTATCAAGAGTGAAAAACATGAGGATCTACGCAATGGCCTCATAGTCTTATGTTCCCAGCTGCGTTCCTTACACGATGGCGGTGTGACAGTCCTGACCCTGGTTTTTGCGCACTTGCCACCGACCCAATCCTCCTCTCCCACGGCATTACCTTGGAGATCGGCGGGGTCAAGAATCCTAATAAGAATCCTGTCGCAGAACGTGCCATTGAGGAGCTCCTAAACTTGTCCCCTGAGGGAGGACCTGTGTCTGACGTCACTCTGGCTCTAGCAACGGCAAATACAAACTCCCGCATCCGGCGTGATGGCCTTTCGGCGCAGGAGGTCTGGACTCAGCGCGACCAGCTAACTGGTGAACAGCTACCCATAATTGACAGACAACTCATCCTTAGTCAGAGTTACTCCCGCCAGCAGAATCACGCACCCAGTGCAAAGTCTAAGCCTTGTGGCCGTACCAACCTACCCACAGCTGCTGTCTCTGTCGGTGACTTAGTCTTCTTGAAAAGTGACAGAGACAAATTCAAAGCCCGTGAGAAGTACCTTGTGGTCGGCGTTCGTGAGGACCTTTCTTGTGCGCTCCGGAAGTTCTCCACCTCCCAGTTTCGCAGCAAACGTTACGTGGTGCCTATGTCTGAATGTTATCCAGTGCCTCCGACAGTTTTAGGTCAGTCTCCACAGGGCCCCATTCGTGGCCTTCACAAGCCCTCCCCATTTGACTCTGATGATGACGCCGATCCTGTTATTCTACCACCTAGGCACTCCACTGTCCCTGCACCTTCTCTGGCGGTTACTCAGCCTCCAGTCTATAAACAACCCACGGTTCCGCAACTTGCGCATGACGTTGTCCCTGTTCAGGAGCTTCCTCCTGTACCTGCAGCCATTGTTCCACCACCCTCCACTCCAATCTCTTCTCCAGACTGCTCGGTTCTTTCAGGTGCTCCATTTGATTCGGCTGCTGTCGTTCCTCCCAGGAGATCTGGCCTCCAACGACGTGCCCCGTTTTGGCAAAATCAGGACTGGGACTTTAACTAGTGTGCTAGGCTTTTGCGTTCTTCCCGGTCACACTCATCCGCGTCGTTTCACCTTCATTAGTACTTTTCTACTACTTGCTCCATTTAGAAGGACAAGACTAAGGGACCAGAGACTGCACCCTTTGTGCTTATATCAGTTTAGTTTCGGTTCTCCTTTCATTGTTGTTCTAGTTCGGCTTCTGTATGTTCTTATATTTAGTCGTTCATATTGCATGCTCATTCAGTTTACTTCTGTGCCTAGGTTCTAGAGAGTAGAAGGCAACCACGCCACTACGTTATTTACATTGTTCCCAGCGGTTGTCATCGGCGCGCACGCGCGTCCGTAGTTCGTCTGTTCCATGTGCTCGCCTTCGAGTTTAGTCGGCGATTATTAAACCTTTGAGTTAACGCAGTGTTCCCTCTTTATTGGCGCTGGATAATTTGTTTTTAATTTTCCCTCATAATAGAGAGGCAACTGTTGAACCTTGAATAACGTTAACCTGTAAAAATACATATGAATGTTGTGCCGCGTATATATATACCCTTACTTTCTATTTGCCGTGATTCACCACCTAAATCGACCCCGACTTTCTCTGTCCGACCTCGTAGCTCAGTCTGCAGAGTAACGGAAGATCTAATCCGGAGGTCGTAGGTTCGATTCCCACCGAGGTCAAAAGGTTTTTTCTTTACCTCGTGTGGTTCCTTGATTCCCTAGGGCTAACGCTCGGTGGGTTATTTATGGGTTAAATTAGCACTTAATTTACACTTCAGAGTTAATTCTCTGTATTAAAAAATACAGTCTACCAGGCAACATACATAAAAAATAAAAACATCAATGCAACCTAACAACTGCAAGGAAAATAACGCGAATTAAACGATACAAGCACCACGAAAACAACTAGGTTTTCCTTAGTGTTTGGCGATCGTACTGTCTTATTTACCGTCAAAAAGTCTCAAACTTCAGACGATTACATGTATGCAGATGTATAGCAGGAAAACGGTAAGAGGTGCGACGTCTTAAAACCAAACTATAACTATTCTTGGTTCAAAGCTCCATTGGTTCGGAACAACAAATAATTGATTATATTACCTGGTAAAATGAAGAAAAGTAGTTAAATTTGCCTTT
>JAEMPF020012790.1:10000-12899 GCA_022496165.2 Catalaphyllia jardinei | reverse complement strand
CCTTGGGCTTAATATCACAATGAATATGTAGAGCATAAGAGGAGTACAATTTAAAATACAACGTACAAGAAAATCATAGTGTAGATTAGAACAGTGGAAACATTAAGTTTAGTAGAAGTTAAGTTTCTACTAAGGATAAAATATGTGCAGCCGACATAGTGCACAGAAAAATGTACCGTGAAAGAGTGGCGTAGAGGTGTAGAAGTGTAGAGGTGAAGAGGTGTAGAGGCGTAGAGCCATAGGTGCATGTCCAGGCATAGAGAAGGAGTAGCGTAATACAGTACAAGCGTATAGTTCACTTCACAGTACAACATCAAGTACCTAAGGAATGGATTAGAATGGAAGAAGCGTATAGTTCGCATTAAAATAAGGAGATGTGTAGACATGTAGAGTTCAAGTAGAGGTGTATAACATTCCAGGGTGAATTTGAGTAGTGTAGAAGGAAAGCATTTCAGGTTAAACAGAGGAATGAAAATGTAAGAAAATTAAGACGTTTAAAAGAATAACATCAGAAAAAAGAAAATAAGCACAAATGATTATTAAAAAAATCAATGCATACTGAAATGGAGTGATGAAAATAGCAGTCCAAGTGTAACTACAACACTACAAATTGGAAGTTTGCATTTACCAGACGAAAAAAATAAGAAAAAAGATGAATATAATCAATGATAGGTTTGGATGTTGAATTTTCGATAACTGGGTTACCATGTATGTATGTACCACATACATATAGGGGGTTATAAAACAAGGCAGAATTACAAAATGGCCATAACATGCACTCAAAGGCTAGATTAAAAAACCTGAAAATGGTGGGGTGTCAGCATATAGAGGTAGAACTCAACAAAAACTTCTATGCAAAATTGGGTGTCTAAATTTGGACCACACTTGATGTGTGACATTACACATAAATACGTGCAACAACCAGATCAGTAAATTTTACACACGTAATTACATGCACCTTACATGCACGCAGCTTATACACAGCTTATATGCACTGTCAACAAATACTACACGCAGACTACAGGCATTTTATGTCTGTGTAGGTGCTGCAATCCCCAGGAGGGTACTTAACAAAACTTAACACGGGGAGGCTCCACCCCAAGGTCCAACCCCTTACCCTTTTAGAAATACTTTAGCAGAAAAGGCACCCCTTTTATATACCTTTTATTGACTACCCCTTTCACATACTTACTTTAGAACCTGCACCCCCTTTCTAAGCCCTTGTAATGAAGTTAAAGTGCCCATACAGCCAAGTTTTTTTAGGTTTTAGTATCTCAATAACATCTAAAAATGTACGATTCAACCCAAACAAAAGTGAATTCCAATGCTTTTTGCAGCCATAAAATCAAGCTTTAAATTGCCCGCTTTGACCATGCCCAATTAAGCTGACAGCGTAATGAAAGACTGGTGACAAATGACGTCACTTCAGGAACATATCAAAGCTTCATGTTATTATTTTGCTTGCTTGATGGCTGCATTGTTTTGCCAACTTCAGTTTGTTTGTTTTTTGCCAAGAAAAACTCCTCACCACTACTGAAACAACAGTTACCTGAACTAAAAGAATTTCGTGATTCCTGACATGACATCACAACCCATTCAGAAACCCAGACCCTTTTCTGCACTGACACACGGTCATCTTCATTGGGTGTGGCTGAAGCAGCAACTTTAAAGCTACATCTTAGGGTGTTAAAATGTCAGAATCCAGTTTTTTCTTAGAATACCTACTTTTTACACATTATAGAGCTACCATAACTATAAAAACCCTGTTGGCCATTTACTTTAGACACTTTAATGAACAATATTACGGGAGAATATCAAGCATTACCAGAAGAATTACATGTAATGCTAAGCAAACGACAAGTGTTATTTATTCAGTTCATGAACTGTGAATCAACTGATTTCCCTACCCTTTCATACACGCCAACTTGTGAAATCCCTACCTTTTACATGTATACACCTGAAGCCTGAAAAAGGTACCCCTTTCATGTGGAGCCTCCCCGCATAGGCCATTATAGGGAATACCCCCACCCCTCCCCGGGCTGCAATCAATTTGACAGGTACTGTAAATGTACATAAGGGATACATAGTAGTGGTATTGATCATGTTAGCTTGACGCAGACTTATACCTACTTTACTTTAAGTACTGACAAGTCTGTTAAGAACTCAACGACTAATTGTCTGTTAATGACCCATCTATGTCTTCAGGGGGAATTAGTGGGTGGGGGTAGGGATTAGGTAGAGAATGCAACATAGAGAGTTCCCTTGTTGCTATCTGACAGAACTAAAGCACGTACTGTACATACATGCACTTCAAATCTTAATGAAAGCGAATTGTAACCAAACTTACGTGGCTGTTGCTGTAACTGTGTTACCAGTATCAACTCTTTTGTTGCTTTGGATGTACACTAAGCTGCCACCAGGATCAAATCTGAACTCCAGTTTGCCACCCACAACACGCCACTGGATAAAATCCTCCCGGTCTTCGCTGTCCGCCGCAAAGAGAAGCAGCCCATCACTTATGCTTGTTTGGAATGTTAAGTCAATCCTGTTTTCTTCCAAATTAAATGAAATACTTTAATTTGTGTTCCAGAAAGGAATTCCTTCCAAAGGCTGGAAAGTGCAAGTCAAACTCTGCAAACAAGATAAAACTATACAGTCACGTCATTTCAATTACTGTACTTTGCAACTATCAAAATAATACATTATTTTCATTAGGTTAAAATCTTCCAAACATTCTCAAACCAGTATGATAAATTAAAATATCAATTTTTGTTTTTGTCTGAAATTCATTTATTTATTACTGACAATATGTACACATGTATATGACAAAAAAAAAAAAGAAAATCAATAAAAATCAAACTGGTTTGACAAATTTCACACACAAACATTCAAGGTACAC
>JAEMPF020012790.1:0-2500 GCA_022496165.2 Catalaphyllia jardinei | reverse complement strand
CAGGGTTTAGCCCATCCAATTTAAGCAACATTACAGCACACACTAAGCGCTCCAAAAACGCCATTAAAGAATCGGATATTTATGCAAAACCTCACCGAATTTATGGTTTTCAAAACTGATCGAGGCCACCATTTTGACCAGGCGGTTTTTCAAGCCGTTAATAGAACCTAGCTACTCTCTACTGTTCATGGCGGAATTTTTATGTGGCTTACACGAAGTGTAAAGCCACATTATGGTATCACCTGATTTATTTATTTATTTATTTGTTTGTTTGTCTACGAGAGTCGAGTGCCCGTCACGTGGTCTAGTGTCTGCGGCGAGCTAGTAGTCTTGGTTGTAAGCTTGGGTTCGCGTAATTTTTTTTCAGGTGATAGTATCACGAATCCACGGTAAGGAAAAAGATGGCGACTGGTACATTTACCTATAATGCTTTGCGCACGAAAACTCTAAAAGAGCGTATAAAAAGAATGTACAAAAATTGTTAGTCATTCAAACTCGACAAGAGCAATGCTGTTAATATAGGAACGACTGCCGTTAAACCATATCTTTCTATATGCCCAGTGGGCTTAGTTTGGTTTGCAAGGTATTGTGGTAAAATGTACCGCCGCCATCTTTTTTCTTATGGTGGATTAGTTCTCCTGGCACAAGCCAACAGACACAGACCCAGCTTGTGTTGTAAGTGGAGATTGTGCAAGAGCGTTTACGATCTTACACTGGTTAAATCTTCGCTACGGGTTGTAATGTTTTGTTTTTTTTACTTTATCCAGTAGCGCACAAATTTGCGCTGACTCATAATAAGAACATTGGACTAAGAGTAATCGGTTTTTGTTTCTGAAATCCTCCGCGTGCGGAACTCAAAATATATTATGAAAACTAGGGAAAGAAACGAGGAAGGAATGGGGATCGATCGCATGTTCCAGTAATTTCTAGCGCGCCAGGAAAAGAACTCAGTAATTTCTAGCGGGCTAGGAAAAGAAAGAGACTGCTCGCAGTCTATGAGAACATATGGTTTATACATCCAAGTTTAGGTCGATAAGCATGTCCCACACTTGATAGGTCAACGGTTTGGTATCGGATAAACTTGTGCAAACAGGAACTGTTCCAAAAAAATTGATAACAACTTACCTTTAATTAAAACAACAATTAATTTCCGGTGAAGTACTTAGCGCTCAGACACAGACAAGGTGTTTATTGGCTAGTTCTAAAACAGTGAACGGGAAATGGAGGGAACGGGGAACAAGGAACGGGGAACGGGGAATCTCTAAAAGGGGAATCTCTAAATTGAGGGATCTCTAAAGCGGGAAATCTCTAAAACGGGGAATCTCTAAAACGGGGAATCTCTAAAACAGGGAATCTCCAAAACGGGGAATATCTAAAAGGTGGAATCTCCAAAAGGAGGAATCTCTAAAATGGGGAATCTTAAAAAGGGGGAATCTCTAAAAGGGGAATCTCTAAAAGGGGGAATCTCTAAAAGAGGGAATCTCTAAAACGGGGAATCTCTAAAACGGGGAATTTCTAAAACGGGGAATCTCTAAAACGGGGAATATCTAAAAGGGGGAATCTCCAAAAGGAGGAATCTCTAAAATGGGGAATCTCCAAAAGGGGGAATCTCTAAAACGGGGAATCTCCAAAACGGGGAATCTCTAAAACGGGGAATCTCTAAAACGGGGAATCTCTAAAACGGGGAATCTCTAAAACGGGGAATCTCTAAAATCTCTAAAAAGGGAATCTCTGAAAGGGGGAATCATAGCAAGGTCCTGGCCGAGGAACTGGAGTATCTAGCTGGACCGTTAAAATGGTAAACCAGAATAAATAAGAACGCAGTGAATTTATTCATTGTAATTATATCGCGCGCTAAAGCATGCCTGTTTAGCGGGCTACTGAGTGGGGTGGTTCAAATCTCGATCTTACTCTTTGAGATCCACTACACCGACAGAAGAACCGAATCGTCTGGATTCATCTGAATTCCTGACTTCGCAGCGATAGATATTTGTACTAGCGTCATCAAGTACTAATGTTAAGGATTGCGTGACGCGACAACTGCACAGCGGCCGAAAGAGCTCTAATGTTTGCTAAAGAGGGATGTTTTTCATGGAATTTGGCTATTTGAACAGTATTAGAAAAAGTAGTTTTGTAATTTTTGTTGAATTTCCCACGCTTGTGTGGCAAACTCAGTGACAGATGTTTCTGTTGGTCTCCGGGCAGCATGGCGTCTCCATACAAGTCTCTTTAAATGTGGCAATGATGGTAAATAAACACAAGTCCTACGGTTTGTGCCATTTGTACATTTGCCGTTTTTTTCTCGGTCTTTCGACTTTTTTGTCGCTTCACTTTTGTTTATGAAGGGCATTTCGTATTGTGTTATAAGGAGAATCGTGCTCCAGCAAATTGTAAGAGGTCATAGGTCATTCCCAGAATGAACAGCGCGTAATAAAGAGTATTTCCACGAATGAAAGCATGCGCGTCACCGAAGAGGTCGGACGTGTTCTGTGAGCAGCAA
>JAEMPF020012789.1:0-12900 GCA_022496165.2 Catalaphyllia jardinei | reverse complement strand
ATACAAACAGGCTTTTTGACCAATCAGCGCGCGTGCTTTCTTAGGACTGTTTTCTAAAATTCTTTGTTTCATGTTTAGATTATGATAACAAAAGTAATGTTTGGTAATGCCGAGAAGGAAAATCCTGAGAGTTATTTTAGAAGGCATTATGTAAAAAACTTTGCTTTTAATATGAATTCAACGACGGAAAACCAGATGACTTTTGGGCAACGATTTCATGATCACGTGGAAAAATAAAGTATTCTAGCCTGTGATGCCTAGGAACGTTTTAACCAAATGAAGCCAAATTAGACGGGTCGTTAATAAAGATACATTTTGATAAGCATAACATGTATTCTTAATAACTTCAGCATTGGAAACTGACGAATTCTAAGCTATGCATAATACACTAAATAGCTTTGTTACCATCGGCTTCTTGGAAAATTTCACAGTCAAAACGACTAGATTTCACACATACATATTATTTGATTTTAAACAAGGTATAAATAGCGCTACGCACTTAGCCATGAACAAACCATTATTCTTTGTTCTATTTTTGTGAGACCAGTAAGCGGAAAACTGTCCTATCTTGGGAATTTCGGTGCGATATTGTAAAACAATTTCGAGAGTATATGTCCTTTACACACTATACTATACACTACACGCTATACACAGACACTTAAACAGATTAGACACAGAAAATGGAATCGAAATTACGCTTATTCTCAGTACATATTTTAGTTACTACTTGTTACGAGCAAGAAAAAATAGGATATCAAATAAATGAAACATCTTTCTGGCCAGCCAACAACGGAGATAGATTCTTTAAAATAACCAGATTGGACACTACGAACATGGCCCTTGGAAACAACCAGTTTTCGTTCAGTTTCCGTTGCAGATAGTTTCTGTGTTCGCAATAAGTTTTAATTAACCATTAATCTCGGGAATTACGTACTACATTTCGTTTGCCAAGGAATTCAGTAACGTTTATTTGCAGAAGTTCGAGAGACATAAATTGATCTGTAAAATTCTGTGCTCTGAGAGCGGCCCAAAGTTTCCATAACTGTTTATTAGGAAATTGACAGGTATAAATATATAGGTCAATTTTGAGTTCCCTTTCAGAGAATCGAGTCATTTGTTAGTTGGAAAGTTGTTATTTCAGGGAACTAGTAGTGATGCCGTAACATTATTTATTATATAGACAGGAGTGTTTTACTGGGAACTAAACCACTCGTAGATTCCATACGCCACTTCATCCGGGACCCGAGTGGCGTATTTTCCGTATGTCACCTTTATGAGTGTCGTATCGTTCAATGACGTCACGATTCCCGCCTTTTGCTTTTGCTTGTCTCTTAAATTGTACTTAAATTCGTAGGTGTATCAGCGAAACATCTTCGGGTCTTCCTGGAAAGTCTTCGGAAATCTTCGGACATCTTCGGGAATTTTCGGAATTCTCGGAAAATGTCCGAAAACGTTCGTCTGGCCTTCGGAACAATTTAAGAAAATCTTCGGAAATCTTCGGAAGGTGGTCGGAAATCTTCGGAAAATCATCAAAACGCCGTCATCAGCATGTCTATATAATAAAAAGAACATTACACGATGGCGTGATGCTGATGATGTTGTTTTCACGGCGGCTTGAAGATATGAATTTTATTTTCTCGTGGCAAAAACAATATTTTACTCACTCGCTGCGCTCGAAAATAAAATGAATATCTTCGCGCCATCGTGTAATATCCTCTATGTAATATGCAATAGCTTTAAACAATAGCCTTTTAAGGCTGGATTTATCTAGCGGCGGAGTGGGACTTGGAACGGAGTCGTAAGATCGTAAAATCGAAGTCATAAGCGGAGTCATAAGCTTGACGGAATCGGAGTCGGTAGAATCAGAACGTTTCTGTTTCTTCCGATTCCGTTTACGACACTGAAGGTTATAGGTCCAGTAGCATATCGGTATAACTTCAGTGTAGAAAACAATGATGCTAATGATACGCTCAAAATCCTTGGTGTTACATTAGATCGTAAGCTCAATTTTGTTGCTCATGTGTCCGAACAAGTAAAAAAGGCGTGTGCCAAAGCCTATGCGTTACGAAGGATTCGCAAGTTTATTCCTTTAGACGTAATATGCCGCCTTTATAAATCATACATTTTGCCTCGTTTAGGATATTGCTACCCGCTATTACGTCGAGTTGGAAGAGGACAAGCTAAAAAATTAGAAGACACCAATAATTATATTCTTAGATCTATTTTAGGGTATGGAAAGCATACGCCATACAATCATTTATTAAATATGGCGGTTATAAGAACGCTAGAAGAAAGAAGAATATTCCAGGCCTCAGTTTTAGTATATAAATGTATTCATAAAGAAGCCCCAAGGTACATAGAAGAATTTTTTTTAAGATCAAAATCTGTAATTGTAATTTAAGAGGGTTGGGGGCACTTTTAACGCTACCCATTTTTAATCTAGAATGGCGCCATAAGTCATTTTCATTTTTGGCAGCAAAACTTTGGAATTCATTACCAGGATATTTCTATTTTTAAATGTCTTTTAAAAAATTTTTAGATAGGTTTAAGATTCAGTAATTTTCAATTGTTCTTGTTCTTTTTTAACACTTTTTATTTCACGCACATGTTTTAACGAGTTTTTATCACTCCTTGATATTAGCGTGGGTAAATAAAGTATTGTTATTCTTGTTATTGTTTGTTGTTGTTATGATCCAGTGAAGACTACATTGTTGGAGTTGGAAGCAAAAGAGGAAGAACATCCAATCACAAGACCAGGAATCGAGCCGGAGTCACAAGCAGAATCAGTGTTCTGCTTCTGAGAGCGTCGGTTTGATTTTTGCTAGATCGTATCGCTCTAAGCTTCTAATGATGACTTCGACTACGACTCCGTCGCTAGTAAAAACCAGCCTTTAAACATATGTAGAATTATTCAACTTCGCCTATTTTGTAATAGTTATTTTCAGTTAAGTAATTTTAAAGTGCACCTGACACCAAAAATTTTCTTTCGCAGAAACAATAAGGCTTATTTTGTGGAGTAATTTGGCCCAAAAATTATTTGAGTTGGTTAAATCCTCGGATTTCTATGCTCCGTCAAAACCGAGTTTCGAAAGGTTCGCGACCGGGCAATGGGAATCTGGGGATAGTTTAAGCTGTGACGTCAAATCGAGAACGACCGCTTCGGCTGTCAAACTTCAAGTTCAAGTTTTAAGTTTATTAAGAAAATAGACAAAATACAAAATATGATGTACCATATTAAACTCATTGCGACATTTGCGTATCGGGTAACGCCGACATCCGGTGAAATCGCCCTAAAAACAAGTAATTTTTGTTCGAATATTGCCTTTCGTTCCCAAACTAGGATCTTTTTCCCAAATGTACCACCAGAAATAAGTTAAGCGATATCTAAGCTTCTATGGATAACAAGCTGGACTTGTTTTATCGCGATTTAGGCATGGCATTTTTACATCTTTTTGGCACCGGTTTGATGTAAATACTACAAAGCGTGACCGGTCGGGAAACCACCGGGCCGAGAAAAACTGGGTCACTTCGACAGCGCATGCTTAGAATTAAAAATGTACCGCCAGATTTAAATACTTGAATAAATTTGGGGCATTTTGATATTTAACTTGATGGGGTTGGAGCCGATTCTGGCATGGCAAAATGACTTCGAAAGTGCTATATCTTGTTCCCTGCTTTCTGTTCGATTGCTGCGTGACCGTCACAGCAATAGGAGACCACTTTGAGGGTGCAAACGGCGATTCAAACGCGAAGTTCAGCCAGGGTTGTCCTTCGTATACTTACGAAATCAACAAGTAAGTAAATTTATTTTGAATATTTTTAAAATTATATTTTGGGAAGTCAATTGCTAAAATTACCGAAATTGATTAATTCTGCCTTGCTTCTTGTATTTATTCTCGTAGCTATTTAATTTATACCATTTCAAAGGAGAAAGAAAAAGCCGGGGAATTTGCCAATACTGAAATCATAATTAAAGAAAAAAAACTTTAAAGGAATCGGCCACCAAAAGAGTTGTGGTGAATAGCCGAATAAATAATTCCTTGAGGAAATAAATTTGGCTGCTAAAGAGCAAACTGGATTCCGCAAGAAAGAAGGGAGTTGCGAGCGTCCGAAGGCTGCTAGCTAAGTGAAGATCAACAACATACGCCTTCACAGTGTACTTTCACCATCGTAGTCACGCCATTCGTCGTATTCGTGACTGAATCCCACGAAATGAATTTGTAGCCGTTTTTGCGTCGTATCCACTTCAACAACCTCTACATCATACAAATCCCTGTCTGGCTTTCGTTTTGGTTCCACTTTCTCCATTTATCTTTTTCTTCGCGGAGCTGACAAAAGTCTTCCACAAAACGCCGTGAAGGTCATGACATTCGCTTCGTTCGATCGCCCATGATTATTTATATCGTAAAATATGGCACTTTTGCGCATACGTTGTAGCATGCACTTCGTGTAATGATCACTGAAGAGCAAATGTCCTAATTTGTGGGCAATGAGCTTCATATGACTGCTCGCAGTTGGCTACAGCTATTCGAGGCGAGCAGTGGCTTGACGCATTAAATTAAATATTATTATTTAGTAAATTCTCAGCTCCGACTATTGCATTTCTAGCTTTTTGATTGGCTCCAACTATGAGCCAATAGTCGAAGTTTTACGTCATACGGAAAGTAGTGCGCCAAGTTTAAAATTTTTCGCCTTGTAAAATTGTGGAACTGAAAATCGGCGGCAAAACTCGGTTTGAGAATTGACTAAATAATTATTCCATTCGCCCTTGTTGGATATGAAGTAATTATAACCAACTTGCGCTACGCTCTCGTTGGTTATTTTATCACTTCATATCCAACGCAGGCTCATGGAATAATTGTTATATAACACTAAGTAGAAATATATAGATTTAGGTCAACCTACAAGCAGAGCTCAAGTAGCCCGATAAGGCTTACCCAGGATAAGGTTGAATTTTGATTTGAGTTTTGTAACTTTGCTGTGAGGTTTTCTGCATATTGTTTGCCCTTCTATTTTGAGTTTAATAATCACAAAACACGATACACAAAAAAACTATAAACAAAAAATATTTGTAGAGAAGAAACAGTTGTAATTTGGTTAACTTTTAAAACCTGGATTAGAGTTTAGAGGCTCCCGAACAACCCGGCTCTGTTTTCAACAAGTTAACCTGACATGAGCCCGCGATCTTATCGAAAACAAATACTTGGTCAGTGGTCAACTTTAATAAAACACGTGACCGCAATGAACTATAAACTTGAGCCCGCGATACGGTCACGTGATACTGGTCAGCAGATACCTTGTTTTGACAGGTGTCAATTGATCATAACATGGATGTCCAATAACAAAGAAGTGACACATCTGACATTTATTTTCTCATAGCCTGCTAATCATTGTCACGTATTTTTATTTAAATTTTTATTTGTAACGGTTTTTTTTCTACTCAGGCCCTGAGGAAGGTTTGTATTGCAAACCGAAATATAGGGCAATTTTGTTTAAAATAATTTAGTCCTTTAGTCCGTTTTTATTTCATTTTGGTCACACCCGCCGTTGGGATCAGTGCGTCGTCTATATTTTGTATTTTAAAATTTCTACTGATCCAGGTCTACTTAAAGGCGACGAAATACGAGATACAAAAACCCTCAACTTGTCGCGCAACATTGTTTCGTTGCAAGTTTTCGTTCTCCAGCGACATTTTTCATACAAATCTTCTTAGTTTTTTTAAAAGGACTTTGAAAGTTATTGAAGGGATAGAAATGTAAGAGTCGAGCGGCTACGAATTATGCTTCCTTCTCTAAGAATTATAGGGCCCACCTTCACGACCCTTTCCCACTCCGTTTTGAGCCACTGAGCTAACGCTCATGTGTTTATTCCCTTTGCTCTGTTGACAATTCAGGATGCGAGAGGTGGGAAGAAACCAAAACCGCCAAATACCTCTGGACACGACTATCCATCAGGTTCCGGAGGGTATATTAAAGTACTAGGTACAAGAAAACTGGACTGCCCAGCAAGCCTGCAAGTGCGAGCTGTACGTTTGCACGCCGACTATACGCTAACACCGGAAGAGCATTCCTCAAAAAAGTCTAAGAAAGGCAAAGGCTTCAATACTTCAGGAACTGAAGAACGAAATGCAGAAGGGAGAAATTCTTAGCACAGTAACAAGGCACTATTTCAAGGTTCCCCTAAGTACAGCACACAGAGCACATCCTGTCGGTCAGGCGGGTACGGTAGGGCACTCCTTACACCCAAAGATCGCCAGCAAAATCCGCGAACTAGTCAGCGAGAAAATCACCAATGCTGATGTTGTAAGAAAATGTTTGGAACAGCACGTGGAGAAAGAAATGTTTGGAGGTCATGCAGCTCACCAAAAACCCAAGCGTTCAAACCGGAGTTATTATCCAGATCTATCCACTGAAGTCGACAAGATTTACGAAGTCACATTGCCAGAGCAGTAAGTGCCAGCAAATACTGCGACGATGACCAGGAGTCCCTCAGGCGAAAAGCAGAGCAGTGGAGTCACGATTTCCCTACATCCAAATTCTTCTTAAGGACAAGGAATGACGACAAGGACGGGAACGAGAGCAAGTTTATGTTTGTCCATCAAGAAGAATGGCAACAGAGGCTTCTCCTCAGGTACGGCTGTGACCTTGTACTGATGGACGCGACTTACAAAACCACGAAGTACGCAATCTTCCTGTTCTTCATATGTGTCCACACCAATGTTGGGTACAAGGTGGTAGCTGAGTTCCTTTGCCAGAATGAGGACAAGGAATGCATTGCAGAAGCCCTTAACATTATCAAGGGGTGGAATCCAACTTGGAGACCAAAGTATTTCATGGTGGATTATTCAGCTGCTGAAATAAATGCAATAGAGATCGTGTTCGAAGATGTGGCAGTATACATATGTGATTTTCATCGTGAACAGGCGTGGCAGAGATGGGTCAAGGCTGGTAAAAATGGTCTAACAATGGCAGAGCAAAAAATGTTCTTGGAATTCATGCAGGTAATAATTGCCTGTGCACGGTCGGAAAATGGCTATCAGAAGGCAGTGGAAAACTTGAGAAAATACAAACTGTATGTAGAAAACACCAAAGTACAATATTACTGTGAGAAGGTGTGGCTGGATTGTTCCGATCGTAAGGCTTATGCATTTCGCGTACAACAGGCTCTAAACATCGTGAATGCAAACGAAATTAAAGCGAAAAATAAGGTATTCAAGTACATCCATCTGCCTAGATCCCTCGACAAATCAGTGGAATCGTGGTGACGCTCGTGGAGTCATTTGTTCCAGATGCATATCAGCATTATCTAGACACAAACCTGCAACTAAGTGGTTCCTACCGAGCTTCAACCGTGACATACCAGACTACCTGCATAACCGCCCCCCCTCATTTTGTGAAACACTGTCTCAGAAGCAATTTTGTAGCCGCCGAGTTTTCAAAAATGACGCGAATTGCGTTAATTTGGAAAAGGGAAAATTTCTAGTAAGGAGCAGTTCCGACAGTAGCAAGCTGTTTCCTGTCAATTTCTCAGAGCCACTTGCAAATACGAAGCCTGGAAGAAAATTCAATTCCCGTGTAAACATTTTTTCGCTGTTTTTAAGTTCTTTGAGGAGTGGGACTTTAACCGCACTACTACAAAAACAATGTCTTTACAACTCTGGACACCGGGCATTTCGATGAAAGCAAGGAAGAATCACCCTCAGAACCTTGTGTGATGGAAGAGTTTGAAGACGTTTCCAGTGAAGAATATAAGGCGTTCGAGGAAGCAGCAATTCGTTTCCACGAGGATAAGGCAACTCCCGAATACAACACCGCATTCTCTCGACTAAAGAGCGTTGCCACGAACACCATTCCAATACCACTAAGCTCAGAAAGCGTCTCCAGGAAAGGATGGATGCGCTGAGATCAACAACATTCATGGTTAGTGATTCAACTGCCCTTGAAAATACAATCAAAACGGTGGAAAATGTTCTGCAAGAAGTTCAGAAAAGTGCCCGTCATAAAAATGGCCTCCCTCTACACCTGAGTCCTGCAGAAAAGAAGCTGAAAATTACACAAGTAGATTACCACAAAGTGATACACAAAGCCCTTCCCGCACGCAGACGGCACAAAAAAATAAAAAGGAGAGAGACGTGGTTGTGGACTTGGGGAAAGATGATAACACACCCAAAGACAATGTTATGGAATCTAAAGAGGTTAGTAACTTTGTTGCTTGTGTCCAGCAAGCATCACAGCCATAAATAATGGTAACTTTTAATTGCAATTATTTCACCAATGTCTTTTGTAGATTGAGTCAATGTGTGATTTACCCCTTGATGAGGATAATGAACATGTAGACCATTTTGCTGTTGTTGATACCAGCACAGGACATCAAGGAACTTCTGCCAGATTCTCGTCAAGGTATTTTACCGTACCTATACCCAAACCTCTTTGACAACAACACTAAATGGGTGAAACAAAGTGACTGCATTATGCAGGTACACGTATCTGTATTAAGAGAACTATCCTTCATATAGAGGTGTCTGTATTGTCATGGTGTCATTAAAAAGAGGTTCAACTGGAAGACTTCACAAGCACACGCACGCCTGCATACATGCACGCACGCACCCACGCACGCACACCTCTATGATTCATTAATAATAGTAAGAAAATGAATTTTAATTGAGTTATGAAATATTTCTTCACGCTTATCTTGCATTGTGATATTTCTACAGTCCTGCCGAAGATGAAACGGCTGTACAGTCATGGGGCACCATCACAAGAGTGAACACCTTGCAACTCAACACTGCTTTATGGGACTCTGTACTGGAAGTAGGCCCATTCAAAGTAACGGTGTCTGACTTGTTAACCACACTCACTCCTGGAACCTTGTCTACAAAGGAAACACCGAAAATCAAGCAAGAGATTCCAGCTTTTGTAGATGGATGGTTAACTGATATAGTAAGCTCTAGCACAGATATATAATTTTTGTAGTATTTACTGAGAAATTCATACCTCTTATTTAACAGCTGCGTGTTTTTTTTCTGTTTTTTTTTTTCCTATCTAGATAATTGATGCTACTCTATGGCAACTAACAGAACATGACCGAAAAGTTCTTGCTGCCGACAGTACCCGTTGTCAGGTAGTGAGGCATGGAGCAAGCACCCGTCGATTGTGGATGGGTGAACAGTTCATTGGAATTGAGAAAATTTTTATTCCGGTGAATATTGCTGGAAATCACTGGACCTTGATGGTGGGTACAGGATACAGTTCTTAATAACTTGGTTATTTCTGCTCATGTTATTGTGACATTCTCTGTAGCATTTTAATCTTAGTTCAGTAAAAGCCTATTCATCTTAGACAATGTAACTTGCTTTTGACTTCAATTTAAAACCAGATTATGTATTTGTTAAAGGTTTTGGATTACAAGGAAACCACTCGTATCTACATTGATCCTTCTCATGGAAACAAACATGCAGATGAAATAACCGCAACTTCGAATCGCGGTCTCAACAAACTCATCAATGATCTAAGGTACAGTAAAGAGCATGTAGTGTTTTTTCATAGTAAGGGAGAAGAATGCCACTCTAGTGGTTTTTTTCTTTATATAGGACTTATTATTAAATAATTTCTCCAGAAAAGTAGAAACTAAACTGGATGGGTACCTACAGTGTAGGCAGGCATCAACTAAAAACATTGAAATAACCAGTAGCACTACATGTAATTGACATTGTCTGGATTCAATTCATAGTGAAGCTGCTGACATGAAAACAGGCTGGAAAAATAAAGAGTGGAAATGTATTGAGCCTCCTCACTTTAAACAAACTAATGGATTCAACTGTGGCCTACTAGTTTGCACGGTAATGTTCCAATATTGAACTCCAGATTGAAAGGTAATCTTCAGGAGAAATGAAGGATGATGCATAATTTATGTCGGCTACTGGTACAAATGCCACCAATACCACAGCTTTAGACCCAACACTGTAACCAAATCGATACCAAAAATCAGAATTTTTTTCTACATAATGAAAATATCATTTTAAGGTATTTGAGTAGTTGTAATTTTTATGTTTAGTTTGCCAGGAACTTGTGTGGCAACAAACCAATCACCATTGTCAATGTCTCCATTGAGAGAAAGAAGATCTTACCCAGCCTATTTGGTAACTGTTATGATGATATTTTCAGGTAGAAATTCATTTGCTACTATTAAACACCATTTCTAACTTGAAAAGTTCAATTCTAAATGAAAACTTTTTATAATGTTTGTTAACTAGTTCAATTTCAGTTTTTATTTTTTGGTCCACAGAAGGGACACTCTAGTTTGCAAAGTATACAGGATGGATGACAATGAAGACTGGCTAGGCTGGCTAGTTCTTTTATGCCAGTTGCTTAGGATTGAACTTCGCCAATGCATTGCCCATAAACCTAACTCAATAAATTATGAACAGTAAGGCATGAAAGGAATATGTTTTCCTTTTCTTTTTTCCTCTTCAACTCTGTATATTTTATAATAATGGTTTACTTCTCCGGATGACATAGAGAGTACATATCTTTGGCAGAAACCAAGCAAATGGATTAGGTTGTATCATGCTTTAAATCAATATTATTGATTTATTTTTTAAGTATCTGAGCTGTATCATTTAAGAAACTTTTCCATAGCATTTCAGTTTATGGACCAGAAAGGGTTTACAGTTTAGTAACATTACAAGTTTATTCAGGAAGCAGTTATATGTAACAATTTTAGCAGATCAAAGTTATGTAACATTCAATGAGTTTCTGTTGTGTATCATGTGATCAAGAAATAGCGCAAGCCATTAGTCAAATAACTCCATGATGACTTTGACTAAACAACTCACTGGTCAAATTTAACTTCAGATTGCCTCTATGGTCCTATGCAGGTTTATAGCCTCAATTACTCTGTCTCAATAGCGCTCTGGTTATCTTGTTTAACATTGGCACTAAATAACTGTATTTAGCTAACACAATTTACCCTTGAAGGAATCATTGATTCATTGCCTCATGACTTATATGACAAAGCTGGTGTATTATTGGGATATCATATCTAGTATTTGCTTTCTGACTATTATTAAGGTCTCATAAATATCCCCAATAATTTTAGATTGTGAAATTGATAGTCAACAAAATTGAGTGGATAATGGTACTGATTTCTGCCAGATTTTTGTTAAAAAATTGTTAACTGTTGAGCTAAAATGGGAGCTAAAACACACATAACACTATTCTACCTTGCGAAAGACATACCTTTTCCTTATCTCTGAGACACCTTACTTTTTGCGAGAAAAATTCCACCACTAAATGTTAGACAGTATAGACTTTATGGATGTTCCAACGCGTAAAATCAGTCACAAAATGTTATCCACTGCAGTATGGACACTTATTTATATTCCATTATCCATTATCCATGGTGGTTGTTTATTGTACAAGGAAGTACCGCTGGTTAAGTGCAGGCCCTTCGCTTCGATGAAGGACTCGATAAAGTGGAATATTAATAAGGTGTGGTAACCGCTGACATTATAAAATGATACTGCGGAAGGGGGTCACAGAGTGGATGTGGGAATTCGCTTCCCGTCCATTTCGATCCTCACTGATTCATTGTACCGTTCTCACTCCACCCGCTTTGGAACTGAGCCAGACACAGACGACTGTAATTTAATTTTTTCCGATCGAGGCCTGGGAACGTATTAATCCAACTGTGGTATGGTCAACTGACAAAATACGTTTGTATCAACCAAAAAAGCCCGGTCCGTAGCCCCATGGTTCATGGATAGAGGTCAACCAAAGATTGTCCAGTTTAGGTTAAGGCAGGGGTAAACATGAATAGGAGTGAATTTTGAGGAAATATTGAAAGGGAATTGTTAGGATTAAAATGGGTTGGAAACACTACCAGAGAGTTGACCCCCTCCAAAAAGAGCCCCAGGTTGGTAGGGGACTGTTTGGCATCCCTCTACTAATTCTTCACTTCAAATTTCAATTTTCCAAATCCATCAAATCTTCAACATTTCATATTTTGCTCAATTTAACCTATCCTTTGAGAAAAAATCTCTTTCCCAAATTGCCCAAAAATCACCCAAAAATTTACACAAAACCGCCAAACAGTGGTTAATGAAATAAGTATAGAGATTTAGCGTCGCTTGAAACGTGACCGAAAGGCCGTGTTAAGCGACGTCAAAACAGCCTTCACGTGTGCTCCCGCCTTAAGGGTTCGTGTGTTTTTTCAGTGGAATCGGTAACCAGCTTTACCGTGGAGTCAGGGTTTACAATGGAAATAGACTTATCTAGTTGTAAAATTAAGGAGTGTGGTTTCAAAATCATCGCTTTTACTGCACTTCATATTTAAGTGAGTTTCCTTGTATTTTAAGGACTGAGGCATGAAGATCACCCAAAAAATGCACGTAAATACCTATCCCCTCCCCTTCTCCAGGGTGAAACGTTCTATGCACAGAATTTGGTTTTATCAACTGAGTTGATAATGTGAATTAGCCACCGTAAAGAGATTCAGAAGCTGACGTTTCGAGCGCTAGCCCTTCGTCGGAGCGAATTGAGGAATTGTGGGTTGTGTGTGGTTTATATACAGAAGTATGGAGCTACGCTATTGGTTGGTGCCTGGCAACGTGAAAAACAGAATAAATTAGTTAAATGAAAAACGTGAGTTGATACCGTGAGGATTAAGAGTGCCGATTTCAAAAATAAATTTTTGTTCTAGAGTTTTGCGGCTTTCTGTGCTTCCTTGATGTAGGGAGAGGCCGCAGACTGTCATATGTTGCGTAGAATGATTCGGCAGATTAAAGTGTCTAGCGACCGGTTTAGATGCGTTTTTCTCTACGTCACGAAGATGTTCTCGAAATCGGTCGCCTAGCCGTCTACCTGTTTCGCCGATATATAACTTTTTGCAAAGGGTGCAAGT
>JAEMPF020012788.1:2500-10000 GCA_022496165.2 Catalaphyllia jardinei | reverse complement strand
GGCTGCGAAATACTAACGCGACGGTTGTTTCACGTTTTATAACCGTTTCCGTCTATGACTTCGCGTACTTGGCACACTGATTGTTTATTGTTCCGAGTGCTCTGGATATGATCTTTCACTGATTTCTGAGTTAATCAAACAATAGGAAAACAATGCACTGAAGCAACATGTCCGGGCCATTTGGGCCGCGCAAGCAGCGTTTTCAAGGTTGTCGTCACGTTTGAAAATTATGATCGTTGTGTTTTTTTTGGTCCTATTCGCAATAGCGCAAGACTTCTTTATTTAGACAAAGTTTTTCTCACTGCCAACGCCGGAATGTGGATGATTTGCTGTGTCTTGACCAATTTCCGGAAGATATTTTTCTCAGGCACTGCCGAAAAAATGAGGAATTTTCCTTTTGGTCGAGGGTTGAGGGTCGAGGCTAACTAGTCGGTCGAGGGTCGAGGGTAACTTTAGTCGGGGTTGAAAAATTCTTCACAAAAATATTTGGACGTCGTCAAATCAAAATTTTGTGTCTACTTGAGTTTCCAGTCCCTGTTTTCTTTCGCATTAACAGCTAGTGGTACGTGTATCATGTGTCGTTGTAACAGTCGAGTAAATGACTAGTCGAGGGTCGAAAAGTCCTCCACAATTATTTCTGAAGGTCGTCAAATCAAAATTTCATAAAATAGAGACGAAAATTAAAATAAAATAGCATAGGCAGGATAAATATCGATAGTAATACTTACCAGACTAAAGAGGAAAGAGACTGAGCATGTTGCCATAATAACGTCAAAATTTGGTAAATATCTTGAGGTGTACCACGCGTGCCAGGATTCAATTCATATTGGGTCAAACTCTTTTTTTAGCCTGTTCCAGGCTTTCGGTAGTTAACACAAGCTAACATTTTTTTATAATCCCGGATTATCATGTTGTTTCCATGAAACTGTTGACTCGACCCTCGACCAAAAGGCAAACTCTAAATTAATTATTTTGAAATCCAGCGTTCAAGTAAGCCTCCTACACAGACGCTCTTTGGGCTCGTCACGTAATCTTCCTCCCCCACGAACGTCTGCTGAAACGAGTGGGTACATTCCTTACCCTTTATTCAAAAAGATCAGCCGGAGAGTATGGCGCGCCTTTCCAGTCAATATTCAAACAACCTTAATATACAATACATACATTACATTTCTGTGCCATATTTTTTATTTCCTTTCTGTATATTATTTATTTTGCGTCTTTATTTTTCATTTTCCTTCTATATTTTTTATATATCTTCCCATTAATTTTTATATACGTGTTTAGCTCATCTATTTTTTATTTTGCTCTCTTTATTTTATTTGCGTTCTATATTTTTTATATTTATTCCATTTTTTTTCGTTCCGAGTGCGATTTTTTATTTTCCTTCTAATTAGTTTGCAACACGTGATCACATGACCGCGACGCACTTATTCCATTCCGCCATTTTGGCTTTGGGTCACATGGAGGAAGACCTGTCTACTGCTTGTCGTGCAGCCGCGGTTGCCTTAGAGATTTTAAGTAATTTGAGACCTGGTTTTACGAGAAATGTTATACCTCGGATGAATTCAACGGCACTCTCGACTGTCAGTCAGCCAAACAACGAGGATCGCCAGGTGAACAACGAGGAACTCCAGTCGAACGAACGCTCAACGTCGCCAGCCTCAAGCAGTGCTATTCAAGCTCGGCTTGCGACCCTCTTTCCGACAGTTGGCTCGAACCGAGCTAGTAGGAAAAGCACTAGTAGAAGACCAGCAAGTTCAAAGCAGAACATTAAGTCGACCAAAGGCCGCCCATCCAAGGCACTTGTTTAAATGGATCTAGTCCTTATTCCCAGTCCCAAGATCAACAAAGTGCCTACGCATACAACCCGACTTCAGTTTGAAGAGAGAGAACTTGTCTGCCACGAGTTTCCCTTTGACAAGAGCTGGGATGCAAATTCCCTCAAAGCTGCTATATTGAATCGGTTTCCAAACCTTTTGCTATTTGAATATGTCAAGGTGGGTAACTTTCCGCTGGTGTTATAAGTTAAGCTTAAACATTGTCTTATGTTTAATGCAATAACAATAATGCCATTGTGGTTCAGTTTGTGCATTTGTTGTGGCTGCACTATAACTATTAATACGCATTTATACTATTTTTCCAATAATTCACCCACACAAGAGGATACCTGCTGCAACCCGAGTAATGGACTTACAATTTTGAGCAGAAGTTGTTGGGTTATCCAGACTTGCTCTGGCGCTGCCCTGCTCCCACCCCCTCAGTTAATTGTATAATTTCTTCTTGCTTGTGACATAACCTTAACTTAATTGCTCTTTCATGAAATTTGCCCTTGACTTTTGCAAAAAGCCTGCAAGTAATATGTGTTTTTCCTAACTTAGCCATGCTATGGAAAGCTAATAACTCCTAAGTTAGCAGATGGCATAACTCTGGATGCAGAAAGGGTGACTAGGATGGCTGGTCAAGGAGCTGTTTATGTTAGATCACTGGTGCCATTGGAATCTGAAGATGAGGGTGAAACTGAAGAGGAGTTAGAGAATTCAGTATTAGATAGCAGTCCAAGGTGAACTTTTTCTTGTGAATTTTTGTATTGAACATGATAAGACCTGTATATAATTCTTTTAGCTTTTTTACCTCACTGCAAAGGTATTTGTCAATTTTATGTGGTAGCATCCCAATGCAGTGGAATAACCTTGTGTATATGATAGATTGGCATCACAGCTTGTGGTACTAGGCATGAAAATGGCTTTTTGTTGGAAATATTATCGGTTTGTCTCCAAACAGATTTGTGTGTTTATTTATTTATTTTGTCATTGTTTATTCATTTATTTGTGACCTTCCATAGGAAAACACGTCTTATTGAACATTTCAATTTGGGCCAAACGGCGTTTCAAACGCCCTGAAACAGCGTTTGCAAGGCGTTTGCAAAGGGTTTTCAAAGCGTTTGCAAAGGGTTTGGAAAAAGTTTGAAACGCTTTTAAAAGGGTTTGCAAAGCGTTTGAAAGCGTTTGGAAGGAGTTTGTCAAACGTTTGAAAGCGTTTTAAAGGAGTTTCTAAAGCGTTTGAAAGGAGTTTGTAAACCTTCTGAAAGGAGTTTGTAAAACGTTTGAAAAGAGTTTGCCTAGGGTTTGCAGAGCGTTTGCATGGTCAGCATGCGAAGGGTTTGCAAAGAGTTTGAAATCGTTTGCTAAGGGTTTGTATGCTAACAAAAGCCATCTTACATGTAGTTATAATTTTCATAAAAACTCTTCAGAGCGTTTTTATTCGGCTTCGGTGGTTTTGACAATCGGTCGTTTGCTTCTAGTGATCCCGTACAAAACTTCTGAGCGAGACACGGGCGAGATTTTGGAGCAACTTCAGAATGCCCCGCAACTCACGCCCTCCTTAATTCTACTGCTACCGTGGTCCGCGGTCCGCAGTCGGCTAGCAAGGTTATATGTATGTACTAAGTGTTAAACTCCAGTGCTACCGCGGTCCGCAGTCCCGTAGTCGATGTATTAAACTAAGTGTTAAACTAAAGTGCTACCGCGGCTCGCAGTCCCGTAGTCGATAAATAAATATTTAACTATGAGTTGAACTTAAGTGCTACAGCCGAGATTCTGGCCCTTTAAAAATGTCTCGCTGGTGACAGAACGTGGCGGTAATCAGGCAGACAGGAGCGATAAAAATTGAACATATTCATACGACAATCGAACAACTTGCATTCCGTTTGTGACATTCTGAAAGCTCATCCGCAGTCACGCTGTTGCTCCTTGGCAGGTCGCTTCGAAAGCTTCATTTCTCGAAAATTTTATTTAGCACTTCGATTTTAAATGGGTCTTCGGTTTAATACCATGAGAAGAAGCATCAACCTTTTAGTTAATCTGGTGTTCGATTTGGAAGCCGGGCGATTCAAATTTCTGGGTGAAAATCTGCTTGGAATGGTCGAAAATGAGCTTTCCATCCTTGACTCCATGTTATAACGTGTAGTAACAATCAAAGCAAAACCCACCAAATCTCTCAAATTCGCCAATTTGAGCCGCAAATGTTTTGTAACGAGCGAACAGTTTAAGTGGAATGCATTATTTCAAATTCTTCGGAAGCTTGAGAATAAGTTTAGACAAAACGTACGCAGAATTACGCAGCATGCACATGATTTGTGTTGTTAATGTCGCATATAACAATAAACAATTGCACCCAACAAATAACGGATCGTTTCGGTAAATTATCTGTTCAGAAGGCCTTTTCCCCATGCAGTGCTCTCGTGCATTCGCCAGCATGCGGATAGTGAACGGAAACAAGGAGATTTTTTTTTTCCGCGACATTTTCAAAGCGGGTTTTCGAAGAGCATTTGAACCATTTCTAAGGAATTTCCAAAGCGTTTCCACATTCTAAAGGGTTTCAAAGTTCCGGGAATTGCTTCAAATATTCTGAGAAACAAATCGGCTTTAGTCACGGGAATTTGTACAACCTTCACTTGCTTTCAAACTCTTCGCCCGCGAAAACATGGCTTTCTGGAAACAGGATTGTGCTTAGTAAGGGAGCCAACAGTACCATCAGCTTGGTTCATTACTATTTTGGGAAATTTGGGCTTGGCGAAACACCTTCCACCTTATACGCTTCCTCCTGTCATAAAACCATTAGGCATGGATTTAGAAAGGAAGAATTATCTGTATAAGGAAATAAGACAATTTTGTAAACCGGATTCTGCGAATCTAGTCGCACCAAAACCTTGATGCGTTGGAAAGAATTCAAATCAATGAACGCTGTGGTTATATGCCCGGTGAGTAAGATTTAAGTCGTAGATAAAATGTTATCCCCTTAATCTATGATCGATGACTGCAAACCGGCACATATTTAAGGGATTGAAAACTAATCATAGCTAAGCGCGTTTTATTCCTTGCGAACTGATTCCGCCGGCTTTCATGAGAAACGTTTGCAAAGGGTTTGCGAAGCATTGCAAAGTGTTTGCGAAACGTTTGCAAAGGGTTTGTTAAGCGTTTGAAAGGGTTTGAGAAGCGTTTGACACGCTTTGCAAACCGTTTGATAAGCGTTTGCGAAGGGTTTGAAAAGTGTTTGAAATGCTTTCCAAGCGTTTGTAAGGAGTTTGCGAAGGGTTTGCAAAGCGTTTGTAAAGCGTTTGTAAAGGGTTTGCGAAGCGTTTGAAACGCTGTGAAACCCTGTTTGTGAGGCGTTTCAAATGCCCCAAAAACGCTGTTTTCGATAAGACGTGTTCCTATGGAAGGTCACATTTGTTTGCTCAGATATTGTTTCAATCCTTTAGCAAGACATTGGTATATTGCAACTCCAAGTGATTGTGGATAATTGTGTAAAGATGAACACTTCATAGTATGTTATATCACTGCCACTCAATTCACTTTGCTTTTATGGTTTGTGACTAGTCAGTATTTCTTTTAGTGTTAGTGGATCACAAAGAAGCCCTGTGTTGCTTTCATCCGGGGAGACTGATGGGAGGCTAGATGGAGCTGTGGTGCCCCAATCTTTCCAGGATGCTACACAACCTTATTGTGTACCATTTCCAACAACTGATGCAGAAGGATCACATCAAAATACAGAGTTAAATGTTGTAGAGACAGGCAGTAACTCTGATATTGTTTTGGCATCATCTGAGCTACCTGTACCAGTAACTGCACCTGTTTTAGGCAGCAACTCTGATATTGTTCATGCATCATCCGAGCATGTACCTGTATCAGCACCTGTACCTCAGCTGCTACCAAAACGTATCATCCACGTGCATAGGTTAAATATTAAGAAGGATTTGATTGACTTATTCCGAGATCCATTAATTATGAGTCAAGACATAGAGATAATTGTTATTGATGCTAGGGGAGTTGAAGAAATAGGTAGAGGTGTTGGGTTGCTGAGAGATGTTTTCTCTCTTTTTTGGAAAGAAACATATGATTCCCTTTTTGTAGGAGAAAATGAGCGTGTACCATTTGTAAGACACAACTACCACAGAGATGAATGGGTGGCTGTGGCCAGAATTTTGGTGAAAGGATATTTATTATGTCAATATCTACCAATCCTTCTGTCACAAACATTCTTGGCCTGTCTTTTTTGGGGGGAATCTGCTATAACTAGTGCTATGCTGACTCAATCCTTTAGAAATTACATTTCAGTAGATGAAAAATGTTTGATTGACAAATGCCTTGCTGGTGATATGCAGTGGGATGATGAAGATGAAATGTCCCAGCTTTTAGAAGTACTTAGTAACTATGACTGTCGAATTATGATAAATTCTGAAAATGCCATTCAAGTTATTGAAGAAATAACCCATAAGGAGCTCCTGCAGAAGCCACAGTATATTGCAGACTGCTGGAAGGATATAGTTTCCACGCTCCTTCCTAGTTTTCCTGATTTTGCAGCACTTTCCCAAAGGTATGAGTTGTTAATACCTTCCACGAGCAAAATTCTTAGTTGCCTGGAGGCAAACCCTGAGAGTGACGGGGAAAGGGATAGCCTTAAGTTTCTCAAACGGTATATTAAGGGCCTTGACACACCTCAGAAATTATCAAAGTTTGTAAGGTTTATTAGTGGGTCTGAGTTAATGCTTTTTGACGCAATCCAAGTAAATTTTGTTAACTTATCTGGTTTGGGTCGTCGACCAATTGCCCACACTTGTAATACTGTGTTGGAGCTATCCTCGACTTATCAGTCATTTCCTGAACTTAGAGAGGAGTTCAGTGCAATACTCGCATCAGATTATTGGGAAATGGATATTGTGTAACATGCATTGTGACGAAAAGAAGACCATTATGGTAGCAAGCTGATTTAGAACACAGATAATTTCATTTTTTATATTTACTAAGTAAATTGTGTTTTCTGCCTTTGATGGAGTATTTGCAGTTTTAAAACATTTAACAACAGTGCACAATTTATTTGTGCACCGATTCCTGTACATCATACTGGGAAATCGTTAGCTAATGGCTTATTGTAGTCTCGTGCTTGTTATCTTTTCAAAGTTGAATTCTTCAAGCAAGCAAAGTCGTTTAGAAGAAAATGTTGAGATTTGAATGAACTCTTTCCTGATTGTTGTAAGGGTTAAGTTGCATTCGTTGTGTTCCATTCTGAATGAAAAAATTTGAAGGCAAAATAATAAAATTCACACTGTTTGAAAAACAGCTTCGATTATTGTCTTGAAATCTTGAAGGACAGAGTCCTCTCTTTGCCTAGGTGGGGATAGCTATTTACAATCCTTCTTGACACTGTTTTTGCTGAGCTGCACGGTTTATTTATTGCGTAAACTTGCATGGGCTTCTGAATGGTTTCTTCTGAGATGGGTACTACGGTGATGTTAACTAACTCTGATTCTTCTGACTTCTTCTGTCCTCCAGCCAGATTCATGGTTAGGTGTACTTTAGGGCCACTTAAACCTAGTTTTTTAGTTACATCCTTTGAAATGAAGCTCGTGTTGGAACCACTATCTAACATCGCGAGGGTTTCAACCAAGTTTCCGTCCTTATCTTTGATCTTTACCTTCTGAACTGGACATTGTCCGGGGAC
>JAEMPF020012787.1:1843-11843 GCA_022496165.2 Catalaphyllia jardinei | reverse complement strand
TTAACCAGCGCTTCAACTGGCCAACAGTGTATTCTTCTGGTTCTCTTTCAAATTTAGAGCCTGGAACGTCGTCTTCTTCGGTGAGAACCGTAAAAGATGGAAGCGAACCGCTCGCCATTTACACATTCCCCTTACAACCATTACAGAATTGGCGTTTGTTTGTCTGACTCACGACAGAGGTCTAAAATTTCGTGACGTCATTAGTGCGCTTCGCTCTTCCGAGTAACAACCGGCGAGGTTCCAAAACAAAAAAGTAGTTAAGATCGGGAAATATCGGGCCAAAATCGACAGAGTTCGTCGTGGGCTCGGATTCTATTGTTACACTCACTCACTCACTCACTCACTCACTCTCTCACTCAATTACTCACTCACTCACTCACTCAGACGGATAGCATAGTAGCTTACGCCTCTTTAGGCAGTAAGCTACAAAAAGGGAAGAAGTCTGGAAGTTACTGTTAAGATGCATTCAAAATATTTCGAATATTGCTCACCTTTCTTGTGAAGCCATATGATGTAGACAACAAGAGCAATGATTATGAGAACAAGGATACCGATCATAACTCCCAATAAGGTGCAGCTGCAAGCACAATCCCCGCAAGCTTGGACTGTCAATAGCACAATAAAAAAGCCATCAGATCTTCTTCAACGCAGACTTATTTTACTTGCTAAGCATGAGAGACATGTTTGTCTGTCTGTCTGTCTGCTGACTGACTGATTGACTGGCTGGCTTCCCGTACCTACCTTTCCATCATTCCATCTGTTTGTCTGTTAGTGTTGTCAAGTTAAACGAGAAGGGGCAAGCAAGCTATTTAATTGTAAAAGATAAAAAAAAAACGTGATTCGTCAAAACCGCGCGTTGTAGGTGTATGTTTTTGTTTGGTTTCTGTTTTGTTGGTATATTTTGATTTGTCCGTATACATGTATGTTTAGAGTACAAAATTCAAAAACCTATATTGTAAAACTAAAACAATTAAAAAGTAGTTTAATTTATAAATGGAAACTGCGAGTAAATAGAGTATGCTATACGATTATGTTTTGTTACAAAATGCATGAAGCCAGTTTAGTATCTGAGAGAGTTCACTAGTTCATCCAATACACAATCAAAACATACAATGGCTTGCTTACTGTCAGATGAGCTGCTAGGAGCTGTGGCTATGGTGACTGGTATCCCAGTGTATCGTGTGCCTGTTATGGCACTCACATTAAAATCTCCAAACTCTCCATTCTTTACAGCATCCCGAACTACAGAAAGAACCTCGCTTTCTCTTACAGTTGAACTGAACTTCAGGGCCAGATCAACAATTACACTTCCACACCTTGGAAGAAAAACAGTGACAACTTCAGTTCAAGCTAAACTGATGATCTAAATGAAGTTCCAAAATTTGCGTTTGAAAGGACAAAAAGGGTGTGAGTTTCCTTCAAAAGTGATATGTGTATTTATTTTTTACTCAAGCATGATCTGAGCGGGCCGGAATCCTAAACCCTCGAATTTGATTGGCTAATCACGCGCTCGTGGCCGGTCCAGCTTTTTTCGATACCTCCCACGGGCCGGATTTTTTTCCATGCTGCACATAAATTTCGCGGTGATCGTCAATCTTTTAGTCTTCCATTGCTTGTTTTACACTTCTATCGACGACAAGTCAACGCAGGTTATTGCTGTTCACTTTAAAATGGCAATGAAAGTTACTGTAAGTAAATTCAGTTGAGCGATTTGAAGTTGGGAGAGTTTGCTGGATTGTTTGTAGCCGTGGCGCTGTAATGGCGGGAATCCTGCGTTTCTCTCGCCGTAAAATTTGAGTCAATTTTAGTCGAGTTTACCTCTGATCATTGCTGTATTTAGGAGAATATCTGTGGAATGCACTTAACGAATTTCCTCGCTTTCTACTATTCAATTAACGTAGAAAAGTCTGATTTCAAGTGATTTTCTGAATGGCAACGACTGACCGAAATTGTTTTGAAGTTAAACTACAAACTTCGCCCGAAATTTCCCAGCGGAAAAAACAATATTGGAGAACTTAACAGGTGACCTAAATGCAACTAACATAAAGTAAATCGAAAAATATTTGTCCTTTAATACATCTTTCCTTGTCTAGTATCCGAGTTACTCGTTCGCTGCGAAGATTTTTATACAAATCGTTAGTAGACGGTGCGCCACCCGATTCCATGACAAAGTTGAGTAAACAAACCCATTTGTAATCGGCTACAAAACTTATTTACTGCAGAAAAAAATTAACATGTTATTTGCCGGCTTAGGGTCGGTCCGTATGCTGAAAAATTATGACCTCAGGCTTGAAAATGCTGCATTCGGTCACAGTTTTTCACCATACGGACCTCCCAGCCGGCAAATAACAATTTTTTCAGAGTTTGTTTTCTGTGTAAATTTCCAGTGTAAGTGAGTGAACGGGTCGGTCCGTGTGGTGAAAACCTGAGACCTCGGGCTTCAAAATGCTGCCCTCGGCATGCGGCCTCGGGCAGCATATTCAAGCCCTCGGTCACAGTTTTTCACCATACGGACCTCCCAGCGGGCAAATAACATATATTTATTAAAGTTTTTGTCCTGTCTAAATTTCCAGTGCACGTGATTGAACGGATAGATCTGTTACACCTTTCGATTTTCCCTTTGTGTCTCTAAATGATGGGAAATAAGATAAAAATAGTTTGCAAATTAATTTTAATTGTTCAAATAAAACAATCAAACCTGGTGGGCATGAATTCTCCACAACGTCAAGCAAAAATATTTTCTGAGTATTCAGCCCCGTGAACATTTATTTAAGTCAAAAGACGATGATCTAGTCTGTTGCTTTAGTTTATTATTCTTTAAAGGACTCCAATTTTCTTTTATTTTTTATTACCCAGGCAGTGAGGCCTGGGTTTAAATTTCGGCTTTCTTTTCTTTTTCTTTTTTTTCCTCGTTCAGTCACAAATCGCCGTCTGGTCTCTACAGCGCATGGGTCACTAATGCAGCGTGCGACACATGGAATAGCAGTTGTCGTCGTGAAAAAGCTAGTATGTCGAATTCCATGATTTCTAGGGCGATGAAATCACACACAAACGAACACACCGTTCGCGGTAGACCAACACTAAAGGTCGTTAAAAGTTTTCGGAAAGGGTTGGTCTGCAAGGCTTACGAGAGATCAACAATTTACGAGCGAACGTTTGGAGTGAATTCATCAAGAATCATGTTTAATATGCCAAAGGAGCTAGCTATCAACCGGGGCTATCGACTCTTCACCTTGATAAAAAGCATCTTCAGAAGCGTCATCGTATTTTTTAGACGTGATCGTGAACCAAGTAGGATCCCAGCACGAACTCATAACGTCTGAGCAACAAGAGCAGAAAGGTTAGAGAGTATGTTTCTGTTGTTTACGAATGTATGTGTTTGAGTACACCTAAAAAGTAAAACGCTCTGAGAAACTTCGTAACGTGTAATTAAGTTAAAATCTCGAACTAAACGATATTGTCTCGTTATTTTCTTGTAACATAGGTATGCGTCTTCTCAAGAATGAAACCCATGTAGCGAATTGTTGTGCGTTTAAGATAAAAGAAACTAATGTATGAGTTGACCCCAGCAAAACAACTCAATCCTGAAGCAATAAAAAAATTATGCGAAAACCATTCAGTGAATAAAGTCAAGAAATTTTGATTTCATAGGAGGGTAATAAAGATTAAACTTCTCTAATATTTGAATCTGCGTTTTCCCTAACCTGAGATATTCGAATTATTTTGAACAAATGTACAGAGCCCAGGGTGGCTCTATGTCACGCACCGCCATAACTCTGAAATGCAAAATGTCTCTCTCGTTTGAGAAATGAAAACAAACAAACAAACAAACAACAACAAAGGCAAAGGCTAAAGAAAATAGACTGAAACGTTCATAGGCTGATGTAATGATCTTGACTCATTTTACGTGATAAAGGTCTGTGTACGAGTAATAAGCTATTAATCGATTCCAAGAAATGCAATCGAAGGCAGAATAGCTTGAGCATATCGATTCGATTGAATTTCGCACGACTTCAAATGCAGAACATTTAAGACCAGAGGACTGTAAGTATCGAGAATTAATTTTCAAAACTGAAATTTCGGGTTTCTTCATATTTTGCCAGGCGAAACCCTTTGGGCAACTAATTTCGAAAATAAGACTAAAACATGCTCGAGAGTTTTTAGTTTTGAGAAACCTAACAAAAAGTAGAATTGCGGTTTTCACGCTGTGGCTGCAATAAATTCAGCCGAAAACTTGGACATATTCACATCACTCTCGGAGAAAGACGGCTTGGTCAATTAAAATGATCTTTTACATGTATGTTTGCTATCACAATTACAAGATGTAGAAATATTGCCAAGAAGTGCATTTTCACATCACGTTAGAAGCGCCCGAAGATTCCTAGTTTTTGCACTTTGGAAAAAAACTAAAAATAGGGCATCTTTGAAGGCAATTTTCATACCTTGGTACATGGAAATTGTAAGTGAAAAATAAATTTTTGCAAAGCCCTGTTATTGCTTTACAACATAAAAGAAAGTCACCTTGGGCAATTGAAAAGCTGTATAGAAAACCATGTGTAAGAAAAGGCTTTTTACGCGTAATTTACACTACAGATAACGAGCGTCACGCAAGCACAATTTTTTCGCGTGTTTAGACGAAATTCAAGGCACAAAAAAGCACTTTGGTACATGGCTTCACCCAACGAGACTACATTCCAGAGAAGATCAATCATTTCAACTACACATCGGCCGAAAAAAAATCAGGTAAATAGAACGGCGAATTCTGAGAATATTTTCAAAACATGTCACTTGAGTAGTATAGGCGACCCTTTGACCTTTCATGTCATTTGGAAATCAACAACCGGCAGCTCTTAATTTTACTTTAATTCGTCGGAATAGACGTTCCATTTGTTTCGTTTGCTTTGCTATAAACATATCCTCAAAGTTAGGCTTTTAAATTTAGAGGCATCCGCCCGCGGTACAAAAAGATCAACTGGAGTGTTCTTGAAATACCACCCACGTCGCATTCCGACGGCTACGATAAAGTCGAAGTTGATCGCCGAATTATTACACTTTTAAAATCACTTTTAGAAAAAGACAGTAAAACAAGAAAGCAACAATCACATAATCTGTTTAATGCTCAGGAATTATTCCTTACTACAGAGAGTGTTTCCTGACAGGAGCGGCAGTTTTAGCAAAACACAAAGCGAAAGCACCACGCTATGTAGCACGTGACAGTATTAAACATAACGTCGCTGGGAGGTAGTGGAGGTTAAAAGGAGCGGGGTGGGGAAGAGCCACAGTGAACTGATGGTTTCTCGTACTGTAACTGTACATTTTGACTGGCGAGTGCATGGGTGCTTTACAATATGCCAAACTGACCGGTCACAGATCAGTGGGAATACCCGACGAAAATGGAACGACATTTTCCGATTAAACCGGACCAACCAATAGGAATGGCTCTTACCACTTTTTGGTCCTTTGTCGTATTCACAAATTGAGTGTACAGTGAAATATGAACAAAAATAAATAGATAATACCAAGTATATATCAAATAAATAATAAATAATATTAAAAGTATAGTATATATAAATATCAAGACAAAATCTTTCGCCAGCTTTGCTTTTCCTTTTTAGTAAAGCGTCGCGTGACACGGCCAAATGACTTCCCGCTCCTAAAATTCTTGGGATTTTGGGAGGTGTATCTACTGTTAGCGCTTTCTCTACTGTCACGCAAATGTAACCTCCTATTAGAGGAAACATCCGCGCTAGCTTTTATTTTTCGATATTCAGGCTTATTATCTCCATTTAGAACTGTACAACATTATTATAAACTATTAACTGTATTTGTTTTCATGCCTTGTTCTAATACTCACCAAGCAAACGCAGTGGATTGGATGTAACATACTAAGGAATAGGGGAGGGCACGTCTGTTATCTTATTTTAGCCTTCAACGCCTTTCTGTTTGTTCACTGGCTGCCCAAGATAACATTGGATACATTCAAACAGTTCTCTTTACGTTTAGACACCTCCAATCGCAGCGCTCACGCAACGCTTTACTGAAAAAAGAGCAAAGCTGGCGAAAGAAAATTTTGTCTTGATATCTGCAGTAATTTATTTCATAAATACTATACTTCTATTTCTATTTTTACTTATTTTTTCCATTTTTCACTTTATTTTGATATATCTTTTTTAAGTTACCCTGGACTCTCGACATGTTTATACCCTCCACTCTCGACATTGTGCCTTCGACAATTAGACACACTCTCCCTAATAGCGAAGCACACAGTTTGTAAAAATAGGTTACATCCCACATGACTCAGACAAGAATTGCAGTTCTGTAGAAGGTTTTGTATGAGAGTGTTGTCCTCTAGACCAGAAAATCCGGCAGAAAAGGAAAGATTGGTGTTCTAAAATTTTGGTTAGCGAAAATAATGTCATAAAGCAAACACTGTTGCCGTGGGTAGTGTAAAACAGACTTCGAGGTGTCCAGAAAAGAGCATAAATGTCACAAATTGCATGAGGATCTTACAAAGCCGCAGTGACATGCGGACAGATCGCAGTCCGGCAGTCGAGAACTTTTAGCGAGGCGGTTGCGACTAACCGATCAGAATACTTCTCAGTGAAACGTGTCACGAAGAAACCTATCTGTTGTTTATCCTGTTCTTCAAGAGAAGACTGATCTTATGCTAGAAATTCCCAAACTCGACCAGCCGAGCAGCTCGCTCTACAGAGCAGAATTTTGTGTACTGTGCAAGTTGGAGAACCATGATATTAATAGAGCCATTTATTCGACCGCATAAACAAAGCTGTGACCGTAAGCAGATCTCAACTGCATATATTTCATAGCTATATGCTTGGCGCGATACGTGTACTAAATAGCGCAGCGAGTAAAACTGTTTTTATGTGCGAAGACGGAGCGGGCCAGTTTCATCACGGCAGCGAATCGGATCTACGGTTGTTTGTTCATGAGTTACTTTTTTACCTGGCTTACCGACTTTCTTGTGGGTGATGCACCTGAATGCTGGGTACAATAATAATATTTTTCTCTGTCATGGAGGTAAGGAGTGTGTTCGTAAACAGTCTTCATACATGAGTAGCCCATCATATTTTGCGGCGTTCCTTTAAACTCCGTAATTTTATTATTCTAAGGTACATGTGGTGGGTTTTCTCCAACATTTTAAACTAGAGAGGCCACCAAATTGCCAAATTAGTCGCTGAGTATCGCGTGAAGAGTTTTCGAGCGCCGTTGTTCCATACGTCGCTCTCAAAGAAGTAGCCCATGAAATGGTTTGTGACGTCATCTGTGCGCTTCGCTATTAGGGCAAAGAGTCGGTTTGCGCGGCGAGTTTCGGTCAGAATATTCCGACCAAAATTAAATAGGTGGACCACCTTCGGAGGTGACGTCCAATATTTCAGTCATAAGAAACCGAAACGGACCTTCCGACCGAAATTTCCGGAATCTTTGGCAACATGGAAAGCGCCCCATTTTTAGGATGTGTATTAAATAGGCAGCTTTAAATCGGTTTGTGTAAACTCAACATCTGTTATATCCTGGACTAGATCAATGAAGTAGATTGCCATGTTTCATTGCGTTAGTTGAACTCGATGATTTAAGATCGCTCGCATAATGATCCAGATGATAATATGGGCGAGTGTGCGCACGAGCGTTACACAAGATTTAGACACAAAATCGATTGACTCAATTAGGGTGATACCGTCATTTTGAGCAACTGGAAGGGCAAGAACAAGTCAAGGGAAATCTGTGTGAAAATTGCCCTCCCCCCCTCCCCCTCCCTGGTCCCAGCTTTCAGGGAAGAACTCCCTTTAATACACGGGGAGGCTCTATCCGAAAAAGGGGTAACAAGTTTCTGAAAAAAGGATGCCGTCTGCACACTTTAGGTATGTTAAGGGACAACAGCTTCATGGATGTTTATATGGAAGATTTATCCTGTCAGTCAAAAGAACAAATAGCGAATGAAAGGGTAAAAGTTTAGTAGTCGTTTGGGAGGCTGGGAGCTTTCCCCTATAAAACTTCCCACGCACTCCTCCTGCCCTCTCCTTCTCTTGGGCAGGTGAAGAGTGACTAGCAGTGCGTTAAAAAACACCGGAAAAGAGAGCATGGTTCAAAGAAACTTCATGGTTCAAAGAAGTAAATGGAGGAAAATTTCAACCTCATGTTCGGTTTGTTCTAGAAATTACAAGCAAAATGACCAGGTGCTCGCGAGTACAACCGTCGGGCTTCTGCAGTAATATACTTGCTTAATCCAGTCAAGTATATACAAAATCTTTACATGCACAGACAGTTTCAAAGTGCTTGTAAAAGACGCATCGTAAAAATGCACTTGCTAGCCTAGCTGTCTATTGCTCCCCAACCCCCACTACCTGCGCCCACTACATGGACTTTCCAGGTAACGCTACGTTACGTTACTGTCACGTCAGACATGACTCAGTGCTTTTTCTCTGTACTTTGCGAAAACTGCCATGGTTTCCTGTCGGGAAAAACTCACCAAGGTAAGGAAAAATTCCTAAGCATTTAGTACATCATTTGACTGTTGCTTCCTTGTTAATACTGCCGTTTTCTAAAAGCGAATTTTGATGTGTAGTTCGGCGATCAACTGCAGCTTATCGTAACCGTCTAAATGCTAAGTAGCTCAAATTTCAAAAATACTCCAGCTGTTCTTATCTAATGTATTGCGGGTGGATGCCTCCAAATCCAAAAGCCCAACTTCTTCTTCTTTAGGATATGTTAGCATAGGAAACAAAAGCAAAAACACGTGTATTCTGACGAATGAAAGTCAAATTAAGAGCTGCCGTGTTTTGATTTTCGAATGTCCTGGAAGGTCAGAGGGTCGGCCCATAGTACTCGTGACTTGTTTTGACAATATTCTCAGAATTCGACGTTTTTTTTTTTCAGCCGATGTGTAGTTGAAATGATTGATCTTCCCCGGAATGTAGTCTCGTTGGGTGAAGCCATGTACCAAAGTGCTTTTTCGTCTAAACACGCGAAAAAATTGTGCTTGCGTGACGCTCGTTATCTGTAGTGTAAATTACGCGTTAAAAGCCTTTTCTTACACATGTTTTCTATACAGCTTTTCAATTGCCCTAGCTGAATTTCTTATATGTTGTAAAGCAATAACAGGGCTTTGCAAAAATTTATTTTTCACTTACAATTTCCATGTACCAATGTACGAAAATTGCCTTCAAAGATGCCCTATTTTTAGCTTTTTTCCAAAGTGCAAAAACTAGGAATCTTCGGGCGCTTCTAACGTGAGGTGAAAATGCACTTCTTGGCAATATTTCTACATCTTGTAATTGTGATAGCAAACATACATGTAAAAGATCATTTTAATTGACCAAGCCGTCTTTCTCCGAGAGTGATGTGAATATGTCCAAGTTTTCGGCTGAATTTATTGCAGCCGCAGCGTGAAAACCGCAATTTTATTTTTTGTTAGGTTTCTCAAAACTAAAAACTCTCGGGTAAGTTTTAGTCTTATTTTCGAAATTAGTTGCCCAAAGGGTTTCGCCTGGCAAAACATGAAGAAATCCATAATTTCAGTTTTGAAAATTAATTCTCGATATTTACAGTCCCCAGGTCTTAAGCTTAATTGCAATATAGCTAGTGCTTCTCAGTATAACGACTGCCTGGGTCCACGCAGCAAGGCGTCTAGTTGTATTTTGTTTGCGTTTGTTTTGCCTATCCTTTTTTATCCGACCACTTACAATGTACAAACTTTTATAACAGAACCTTTTTACATTTGCATTACTTCAACTAAGCTATACAAAACCACAATACAAATTAAGCGTAGGCTCGTTTTCCTCCGCTCTCTCGCGTCTAGTCTAAGTTCCTCCAAAAGAGTGACTGAACGCTAGGCTACCAGCCGCAGTTCGGAAAAGGAGCTCGTTTCCCTTCCCCTAAAGCAGATAGGAATGCAGACTGGAGTTAAGAGAGCAGAAGAAATCGAGCCTACAATAGGAGACCCCTTGCGCATTAAAGGGTTAAAAAACTATCTCCTTTAACC